>PNEQ01047881.1:0-32162 GCA_003012365.1 Medauroidea extradentata
ACTCCTTTGAATACTCGTTCGTACGCGCCTGATGCGGACACACCGGATGTGACGTCATGGAAACTTGAAGGCGAATTTTCGGGCCTTTCCCGTCCGTTTGGACCCTACATGTCCTATGTCGAATCACTTGTCTCGGAGTCCCCAGTGTCACTGCGGGGAGCTTTAAACAGTTAGCATCCTAACCCTGTATAAATGCAAGAGATAAAAAATACATTATCATGCAAAATGAAATTTGCTGAAATTTAAAATTAGAATAAAAACTACATAAATATTTTGTTTTATATAAAAGACATTGCAGCTTACAATATCATTAATCACTGTAATTTTTTTCACTTTGGAATGTATGTTGGTTTTAGTGTCTTGCATAAAAAATTGTAACAAGATAATTTTGGAATTTATGTGTTATTATGCAAAAACTATGAAATATAAGAAAATTTTATAAGAACAGAATTTATTCACAGTTTATGTCTAAAATAAGATAAAATATCTGGTACAAATATGAAAGTAAAAATAGGACGATGAAAATTGTTGTAGGCCATACCTTTAACATGATCGGAGTATAAATATATCACGTTAAAGTCATCCATACAAAACAAAACAAACAAGTTGGCATTATCTCGTAATAACTGCTTCGGTATGCGTGAATAGATCAGGTGAAGGTAAAAAGAGTCCATTAAATTATGTTTCCCCATGCAGAAGTATTTCCGTACATAGCCTGTACCTCACAAGCTACATCACTGAAGAGTTTGGTACACCTTCACTTGGCAGTATTACAGCTTCATTGTTGCTGAATTGAAAATACCCGAGTCCAACTTGTTAATATGTAAAAATATAGTTTTCCTGGAGAATCTTGACCTTAGAGTCAAGAAGAATGGAAGCAGAAATACAGAATGTGAATAAGCCTGGTATTTACGAGGATTCCATAACCTGGCTTGAGTGAGGTAATCTTTTTTACCGAGAACAAGTCGCAACAAGCACCCACTTGAATCTTCCTCCACAGCAGGTCTTCCGACTCATTACGCAACTGTGTCATGAGGTATGGCTCATGGGAGCGAGACCCTCCTGAGACCTTATCTGCAGACCTCACTAGCGAGCCATTACTGTGGGGAGACCTAGAGTAATTTTGCAATATTCGGGTGACACAGGGATTGCTGCGAGGAGGAGGATCTTTCGAGTGCCTGTAAATACCTGCTTCCATTACACAATACCTTACTGGTATGACTTATCTGTGGAGAAGTGCTACCCAGGTGTGATTCGCCTTACTAATTCGCGGACCTATGCAGACATCCAATATCAACAGGCTTTAGTCATTTCTTGCAATGTGTGTCATGTAGACATATACGAACCTGAGTTTGTAATGTCACAGGTTTTAACAAGAAACGGGGAGGCCATGTTTGTTTCACCAACCAATAGCAACACAGGTATTTTTACCACATATTGAGTGGACTGTTTAACTCCCCGCCACCGCATCTACCCCCACTGCCACAACATCAATAATACCACCCCACCACAAGTGCTTTTAAATTAACTCTGAGGCCTGATTTCCTTAGACTTTGTTCGTCACTTGTCGATTGTTCATCGAGTTCTCATATTTACTTTTCAAGTCTACAATCTTCTGTGTTTGAAGTTTCTGCAAGTGTACCTCCTGATTCAGTGTCAAGCTGCCATCGCGTGTTCCACTTCAGTCGAGACATATTTCTGATACTTATCACCGAGCTACCACATGCATTCTGCTACATTGAAGACATCCTTCATCATCACCACTTCTGCTTCTGTAATGAATGTTCCTGCTTCAACATCTGCTGATGCATGCTCAGAACTGCAGTTAAGGTTCTGCAAACATCAGTTCACTGTGTACAAGAATACTCTGCGCCACAAGAGGAACTGTAATACTTATTTGTATATAGCTAAGTTACAGATTTGCTACAAGTGTGGGAAGAAATTTGCTCATAAGGATAATATGGAGCACCATCCCAGAAGCTGCCATGGGAATAATGTTCAGCCAGCATCTCTACACTGAAGGTTCTGCAATGCCGAAATTTGCACATTAAGCATGATACTTCCTGCAAGTTTAATTTGAAAAAGAAAACCTTCACCTGCACCAAATTGTGCCATTTGTTTGTGGCACAATTTTCCTCTCTATCAATCTTGCAAAACCCCTGATACAGTCTTAAATTTTTTTTCTGTGGAACATTAATGGTGTCACTGTTAAGCAAAATGTATTTACAAAAATCCTGACTGTTGTTCAATTCCTAAATTTGAAATAGCTTTTTAATCAAATAACATACATGATGCTATTTTTATTATTAATGTCGTTTAATATTTGTGAATTTGAATGTTAGTAGTTAACAAAATGTCCGCTAGTGCTCTAAGCATTACTAAAATATAAAATATGTATGCAATACTTTTACCAAATATTCGAAGTTTATAACTAAATTTGGTTATGGATATGTGCTATAAATATTGAGTTTATTATCTGTCAACTTATAAATCTTTCTCAGCAATTGTTGATTAATATTTTAATATGTAAAAAAAAAAGTGCAGATTGGTGCACGAACGAGTGACATGCGTTCGATGTATCGAATTCACCAAACACTATTGTAGGCGCGATGCTTGATATTATGTGACAATTTACGCCTTCTTCCTTCTTACAATGGCGAGATCACTTGCAAATTTAACTCTCTTGTTGAATCCACATTATGAGGTGACATCCTTTGTATCTTACCACTTTGGGTAAGTTCTTTCTTCTTTAATTTATTGATCGAGTGTGAGTATTTGTGAAATTTGGGTTTGTGGACTCTCACTATGTGGTTATTTGTTTAATTACTGTAGCGGTTCCAGTGCGTGGGTGATATAGCCTACCAGTTTTCGTTCATGACTGTGGAGAGGCCTGTGAAGCTATAGCCCCGACATATGATGCCCTGTGCCTGCGCCAAGCAAGTGGTATGCATGTTCTTTATTTGATTTGAATGCCAAAATTATTATTTAAATGAACTTAGGGTGTTTTTGGTGAATTTGGAGAAAGTAAATTACCAACCTAACTTTGTTTTGAAGGGGGGGGGGGGGAAGGAAAGGAAGTTTACTGATTGCAAAGGCTTATGGTGTGGATATTTTATGTAAATTTTTTTCTTGACGGTCTTGTTAAAGCATAAAATAAAATGTTATAAAGAACTATTAATGATAAATTCCGGGGCCCCGAATTTTGTTTAACTTATAATGTAATCATGTAATTCATTATTATGAAACCACGATGCTATTCAAGATAAACAAATGTTAATATAAGTGGGTGTTTTAAATCTTAAATACTCAAGTTCACACATTGATCTGTTACAAATAAAAAATATATTTTTCTTATTGTTGCAGGTAAACATATTTGTAGGACATTTGTGTTTCACTTATATCTTCCTGGCCAATAACATAACTTAGAAATAAAAGTGAGTAAATGAATTGAAGTAGGTACATTTGTAGGAGACACTTGAAAATTGTGGGTTCGGCACTGTTTTTTTTTTTTTTTTTTTTTAATTATTTTACCGAGTGTGTTCATGCAGGAAACTCGACGACTCACGTCTGAGCCTGGCTTGCCCCTGTATCTGTGAGGCCTCAGTAATTTTGGGTGTTTGCCTTTGAGGTGACTGAGGGGTCCCAGGGATTTGGGCAGCATTGGGTGTCTCAAAATGTGGGAAGGAATTTACTAGGCAGGACAAATTTTTTAAAGGCATGCGGCTAAGTGTAGTGGGTCTGCCCCCCCCCCCCATGTGCTAAGAATGTACATGTTGCAACACCATGCCCATCCTTCACACCTCGGCTTGGTATATACAATGTGCCACAACAAGACCCTGCTTCATGCCCACGAATATTTGCTGGTTCTGTAACCGATAACGCTAATGGTTTTGTAATTGCTGAAACTACTTTTCGGAAGAATCTGAAGAAGCATGTTGCGGCGAGTGATGCTGAGGTAAGCAAAGACATCTGCACATACCCAAATAGAAGACAACCAGTGTTTCAAATGAGTGCTTCTGGCAGGACTTGTGGAAAGGAAGAATCCTCAACAAGTGGCCCAGCGATATCGTGAGCTTGAAGAGAAGTAGGACTTCTGTGGTCTCGATTTCTCAGTGTATTTGAAACACCTTTGCAGATTCGGAATAATGAATCCTAAAGTTTCTGTAAATGTCTGCAGTCTAAGTGATAAAATGCATGTGATTCCAAAACGAGTTACCAATAATTAGAATCCAACACACATTGAATTTCTCGCTGCTAATGAAGAGGAAAATTTTCATTTCACATAATTAAAGACTTTTCACGACTCGTGATGAGAAAAACTTAATTTGCAAACGGTGTTCTACCTACTATGACAACCAGTCTCGTATATCTGGACTAATGTTTGAAGATATTTTGTAACAACACTTGAGGTATGGTTCTGCACATTCACCATTTTGTGTTGAGATGCCTGCTTCATGCATCAAAGAAGAATGGTGAGCCATGTGTTTCAAAATTTTCTATCAAAATCTGTGATAAGGAGCATATTGTAGCTTATTTTGATTTTGGGGCTGTGCTGATGCCTGTTCACACTTGTGAGCCAGATCCTTGCAATACACACACATACACACATCAGATACATGAGTCATAGAACAACTGTACTTATGTCTGCATTGATCACGATATCTTGCATGAACACAGCTGACTTCCGGCTGTCTGCGGTGCAATGCTGCTACACCTAGCATTACATTTCATTATGAATAAATAACTATAGCAATGGCTAGCACCAGTGTTCATTCAAGCTTGTCTCTATGTCAAGTAACAATATTCTTCAAAAACCATGACCGATAATACACCTTTATATTGTTAACTGTTAAATTAAACTGTCGAAACACGAACTATAAGTTGGTAATTGCATTGTAATTACTTGCCTTACTACAGTGACAAAGGGTTGAAGATGCTTACAAGTCGCTAGTTCTGTGTGCGGGGTAAGATAATTTTTTTTTCAAACAATGAATGTCTTTAAATATACAACAATGAGGGGATTTAAGTCTTTTGCTAATTATGTCATTCTGTACATTTTGATATATTCAACTGAACAGATTTTTCAGATAAAAATATCAACACAAGTGAAACTGATAAAACTATCGCAGAGAATATTCATGTCAGAAATTGTATTGATTTAAGCAGTGTTCGCTTTTTACCAAATAATTGACTAAAACAAATTAGTGACATCTCATTAAAGATTTTAATGGAAACATATTAAATGTGTTCTAGTTCTCAGGTTGCAATATACAGCAGACACTTAAAAATTTAGTTAGACAAAACTAATATAGTTGTTTTCAGATTCTGTGAAAGATTGTGGCTGAATCCGGTATTTATATTCGTACTTCTGGAAATGATATTATTGTGATGAAAAACTCTGCAATAAGATATTGTTTTTAATCACAAGTCGGGATATTTTCCCCACTGTACCCACAGGGGTGTTGGGAGAAAGGTTTGCTGTTAACACCGCATAGGTATCAGCAAATATCAACAAACGTAATTTTGTTTGCAGTACCACGTGTACAATAGGAATCAGCATGTGCCATCACCTAATGAAGACATGATATATAGAATCAGAAATGCGCGCACTCAAATTCTAACAGATACACTGTTGTCCTGTGTACTATCATTAGATGAGCGAATGTATACGTACATCGAATGTAACGGTCAAACTGCCGACCACATATTCTAAGCGAACAGTTAGAGCCAAGATAAAATATCCCAAAATACCGACTGCGAGAGGCAAGTGAATCACTTCGAACAAGTATTCCGATGCTAAGAGACAAGAGAACTCGACTAATATAAGCAACCCAATTGTGAGACGCAAGAGAGGTACGGGACTCACCTCAAACAAGTTCCTCGATGGAGAGAGGCAAGAACACTCAAAACTCAAATGAGAATCCCGATTGTGAGATGCAAGGAGACTCAACTCAAACAAGTATCCCGGTCGTGAGAGGTAAGAGAATTCCTATCAAACAAGCATCTCGATGTTTGAGTGGTAAGAGTATTCACACAAAACAAGCACTCAGATGGTGAAAGTTAAGAGGATTCACTTTAAACAGGCATTCCGATTGCGAGATGGTAGCAAGCTAGTCTCAGGCAATCAGCCTTGAAAGCACATAAATCTATGTTCATGTCGTTATTACTGGGCAATGCTACTAACATTTTATTGAAATTATTTAAAGCTATCGATCACGAATGAAAATAATCGCTTCAGTTAAGATGTACTAACACATGAACGCAAAATCTACGTTTTTACAACGAAATATTTGGTTATTCCCATAAAATATTAGGATATTGCCCATCCTTTATCCACAGAGGGGAGGGATGTTAGCTGTTATCGCCGGATATGTGTACATAAATTTCAATCCAACGTGTAGAATTGCTAAAATTTATTTCCATTTCAGCACTATCTAAAGAGTTAGGACAACCGTTTTGAGAATAAAATACACGCAAGTTACTTTTCAGTGCATTATTAAAATTTGTATTAGAATACAGGGGTTTCTGCAGTGCATTGTTAATATTTGCATTAGAATACAGGGTTCCTGCAGAAACGGACCTAGGCTTTCCTTGTAATTTCGCTGCCCTGTCTCCTTTCCCTCCCGCTTTTTTCCTCAGTCCATTCAACCCAACAGTAATAAACTTATCTTGCATATGTTGTTGTGCGCTTGCGTAAATAACAGTATAAAATATTTGTAGAAATTAATTATACCTATACTTAACTACCAAAAGCAGTGTTTTAAGTGAGAATTGTAGTTATAAATATTGTATTTGTAACATTATATGGTGTTCAAGGTTAATAAAAATACATAACAAGTAAAGGTCTAAATTTTGGTAGATATTGTATATTTTACACACATTTATGTTTCATTCCCAAGTAAACATTTTCGGCACCACCAGCGCCTCCTCTAACCCGACTGCCCCCCCCCCCCCAATAGATCCACCACTGGTTTCCTGTTTCAGATTTTAAAGTTGCCCGTCCGCCCCTCAAATGGGAGAAGTGCCTCATTTGCGTTCAACTGTTGGCGTCTTTCTGAACGAAATCACGTTTATTTCAATGATTCTTTTTTTGTGGATCGGATGCGTTTTTTTTTTTTTTTTTTTTTTTTGCGTTTAGCCACTAGCTCAATTTTAACTGTCCATTCTGTATCTAAAATGTTGTACCTGCTAGTAGAAATATCTTAATACTATGGCGAAATTTACAGTTTATGATTTATTCTTCCAGCAAAAATCTTCAAATAAGGAGCAAATATTCAAAATGAGACATTCCCACAAAAATCCGAAAGTTAGCTAAAAGCATATTTTGTATAGACTCTAAGGCGGGTGAGTTACCCATGAAGCTGTATTATGCTTTCATCAAACATTTCTGTTTAATTAGTCGAATATTAGCGCCTTGAATTAAAACCAAACATCTCCTCTCCACTGTAAATGTGCTTTCATAACAATGCCAAAACGGCTACAGTCTATTCAAAGATGTGGACTTAATAAATTCCGTCTGTGATACGTTAGTTACCTTGAAGTCAGACTCGTTCAAAATATTTATTCAGAATTAGATGTGTTTATAGTTATTTTTAATTAAGAACGATACGTATTAGTTTCGTGTGTCATTATTTACCATAATTTCACAGTTAAATTGACGAACAGTAACAAACGTGGCATATTAAGAGACATGCAAAATTCGCGTTATAATTTGGTAGCAGACTAAACTTCACTTTCCTATACATAACAGGGCATAATCTGAGATTCAAATGGCCACGAACTTTTATATGTTGTCATTGGCGTGTGTTACGTCTTGACAGAGATTGGCCTCTCTACCGTGTAAGCATTCTCCGCGGCAAGTCACGACAATACCGGCCAGCGGGAGACGTCGAGCGAGCCTATAGTCACTTGGAGTCGAGTCAGCTGTCAGAAAGTAACGCGAATTTTGCATGTCTCTTAGGCACATGTAATGTATCTTAGTATTTCAATATGACAGTGTTCTTCGCTTTCCTTTTAAAACATGACACATCTTGTTTAAAAAAATCCTGAAATGTCAACAAGAAGTAGAGTTGTTCTATGATATTGTCGCCAAAAATATTTCCACGTTTGTCAAAATAAGAGCGTAATAATTATTTCGTGAACACTTAAATAAACTCATAGAATAAATTAGTGCATGCATTCAAATGTAAGTGTTAAGAGTGATGTTTGCAATTTGTAAAAGCAAGCAAGGAAGGCTTTGAAACGTTTATCTCTGCTGCTAATTCGTTGCTTTTCGTATATACCTGCACGGTAATTGGTACTTTTCGAGGATACAGTTAGTATAATATTTGCAGTAGGTCAAATAAATAAGCGATTGGTTGTATTTCTTGTTGACGCAGGGTTTAGGACCCGATGCGCCAGAGTACAGGAGTCGCTATTACTGAATATTAAACCTCATTTTATGCTATATAAGTATAATCGATATTTTATAGCCCAATATATAAAATCAGTTTCGCACCGACTTCTTAAATTCGCGAGGCGTCACTTTACGTAGGCGTGTCCACAATAAAAACAGTGATGCCTCACCGACGTCTTTCGCGTCCGGCACACGCGACAAGAGTGCCTCACCCTCGCACAGCGACGAAGCTTCCCCTTCTCCTTCATGGAGACAACTCCCAGCCAATCAGCGACCTCCTGGCACAATGTCTTATCGTATCCTCAACCATACGCAAACCATTTATTCGATCATTTTGAAAATTAGTACATGTAACATTTATATTTATTAGCATAAACTGTTAAATTTCCATTAATTTACTTCTATTATTTACATATGTTTAATATTTTGTCACAGCATGACGACCATTAAGCCCCGCCTACAAGCAACGGCTATGGGTGCCTTCAAGGGGTTTGACCCTCTCTCTCCAAGTCTCTATTCTGTCGCTACCCTGCTGTGCACTCTGTAGCTATTATAGCACGAGTCTAGTATCTGTGCCACCTGGCCATTTAGTTTCTCGCACTTGTCCGATACTGGTTGACTCACAGCCCTAACATCTTGTATTTGTGTTTCGCACAATTCGCTATCTGCGTCGAATTTTTCCTCGAGTGCCTCCATGGTCTGCACGACGCTGCCCTCTTGCTCGTCGCCTGCCTCACGCCATTCTCGTTGCATTCTCAGGACCTGGTTTTCTGACTTGGTGTCAAGTTCTGTACTGTGTTCTTCGAATTCACGCACCGTTTATAACTCTACTGCATCAATTTTGCTCTCAAATGACCAAATACTCTCCTTCATTTCGCCGCGAATCTGTTCCCCAACGCCTACAGTTATTCTCTCTGCTAGTCGCTCCTACACACCTTTCATAACATTCATTAAATTCCCCATGAAAGACTGTAAATAAATTGGTTCAGAATGTTGCTCTAGGCGCCTGCCATCCAGCAAAGTACTAACTTGTGAAATATCTGCGCCTGAGCTGTCTGTGTCCAGACTAAAACCTGGGTTGTTCGCCACCGAAGCTAGTTCCCCCATGTCAGTTGTCTCACTGATTGCCTGTTCGTCTGTGTTATTTATACACCCCTCACTACTACCACAAGGTGCCTTTGCTCCTCTGGTGAAAGCATTGCAGCTTTCGTACGTATAGTGGTCCGGTGCCCAGTCTCCATCTATCTACATACAGTTATGTGGCATGCAAACACTATCTACACCAACAACACTACAGCGACGCGTCGTTCACTTCCTTGCAGTATCTCGCCTTAAGTCCGTCCACGCAACTGTATTTCTTTACGGTCGTTAGAAATACTGACTGGCCCATCGTTGGGAAGCCTTATGCAACGTTTATCTCTGCTGCTAATTCGTTGCTTTTCGTATATACCTGCACGGTAATTGGTACTGTTCGAGAATACAGTTAGTATAATACTTGCAGTAGGTCAAATAAATAAGCGATTGGTTGTATTTCTTGACGTAGGGTTTAGGACCCGATGCGCCAGAGTACAGGAGTCGCTATTACTGAATATTGAACCTCCTTTTATGCTATATAAGCATAATAGATATTTTATAGCCCAATATATAAAATCAATTTCGCACCGACTTCTTAAATTCGCGAGGCGTCACTTTACGTAGGCGCGTCTACAATAAAAACAGTGATGCCTCACCAACGTCTTTCGCGTCCGGCACACGCGACAAGAGTGCCTCACCCTCGCATAGCGACGAAGCTTCCCCTTCTCCTTCATGGAGACAACTCCCAGCCAATCAGCGACCTCCTGGCACAATGTCTTATCGTATCCTCAACCATACGCAATCCATTTATTCGATCATTTTGAAAATTAGTACATTTGACATTTACATTTATTAGCATAAACTGTTAAATTTTCATTAATTTACTTCTATTATTAAATATGTTTAATATTTTGTCACAGCATGACGACCATTAAGCCCCGCCTACAAGCAACGGCTATGGGCGCCTTCAACGGGGGAGAGGGTTGGTTTGACCCTCTCTCTCCAAGTCTACTCTGTCGCTACCCTGCTGTGCACTCAAGCTATTACAGCGTGAAAACATAAATCTTTCCTCCAAGCTTCCTTTTATATAGTTTGATACTGGTAGGCTGGCAATTAAGTATGACATTTAGGTAACATCAAAATCAGTTAATTAGGCTTTTCCTTATACATAAAACTGTTTACTTTGAAATAGTGAATGAAATAATACTTGATTGAAGTCTCTGCGACAATTTTGACTAATTACATATTTATAACATACATACATTTATTTGAATGAATAAAGTTGCGCATCTCAAAATAAAATGTTTAATAAGTACAAACGAGATGATTGTCGAATTAGAGTATAAGTTACGTTACACGAGTTTGGGAGTAAAATTAAAAACAGACAATTTATTCAACATTTGAGGAGAAACATTATATTTCAAAGGAAGGTAACCTTACTAATTATGGCAGTTCGTTTCGTTAGTATGGTGTAATGTTTTCGTTATATATGTTACTCAGTTATATACCACGTCATCTTACAAACAAAACGTGTATTTCGTATGGAAATTTTATTGTTATTTAGTGTGCACATCCGTACGTTAACATCAACTTACTTCTCGGAATTGATTAGAAAATAATATACAAAATATTCAGAGTATTACAATGGCAACAATGTGTGTGACAGACAAATGCTAATACGTCCCATGGCACAACACATTAAACATTCTGTACCGTCTGGTCAATATTACTGAACTTGAAAAATAAAGACTTCAGAACGAATCTATTACAAAACTAATGTTTTTAACGTATGCCACGATTTTAAAATTATATGTCTTTGCTTGGTTTTTTGGCAAAAATAACTGTCTATGACATGTCTATATTTTTGCAGTCAAACATGTAAATTTTCAAACTATAACCATACCCTTCAAATCCGGATGAGAAGAAATGAATATCTGAATACATTTATTAGAACAGTGTGAATGTACATTTGAGTTAAGGACGAGTTCCTTTTATCTTTATAATACTGGCGTGACGTTCAGGATGTTCGGAGAGACAAGATGGCTGGTTCTTAGTTAAACGGCAGTATTGTTCGAGTACATCTAACCGGTCCTTGGTAACTGCCTATAGTGTTGTGATTGGTTCAAGACACGACACTGTGTGTTCTTGTTGGAGAGAGTGATATAGGTCATTCCGGATAAAGTGAGCACTAAAGATTTAACCTTCGAAAAAAATAACTAGCCGTTACTACATGTAAGTCACCATTAACAAGAGTTACTTTTCTGCTTGTATGGTTGGTAGCGATTCATTGCACGTAGTTCCGTGAATTTTCCTATTTTAACACAACATTTGTGACAGAATATCTTACGAAACAGACCGCTCTGTATTTAACATACTTTGAAATATTTATTTTTGACCTTATTGACATTTCTGTTGACTGTATAATTTCAAACAAACAGTGCCAGTATACAGTGACTCTACCCGCCGAGCCGCTCGTCATCTTGCACTCGGCTGCTCGCTCTGCGCTTCAGACAGTTCACAATTCTACCGACAGGTGGCAGCAGAGTTAGGTTTGCGCCACTTCGCTTGCTTGGAAGCGAGACGTGAGAAAATACGTTATTTATTGAACTGTGTCGTCGTTCGTCGTTGTTCACGGCAGTAGAACTGTAAGAAACCTGATTTCTTGGATTGCGTGTGTCTTCTGTGTTTTAAGTAGCGATTCTGAGTTACAAATTTAAATATACTTATGCCCGTATTTACGAGATTCGTAACAGTAATTGTGCGTGTTGTATCAATTACAGTCGATGGACAAACCAGTATTACACAACTTTAACTCACAAGTATTTATAACAAATTGATTATTGTATATATTCAGCCCTTGTGCCTTTCATGAGTATATATTGTAGATAATATTTATCATAGTAGCGTAATGTAAATATAGACGTTGTACAAGCCTATGTAAATAAAAGCACGAGGCAATGTTTATGTTTGCATTCAGAAATAGAAATTAATTAGGGCTTTTTTGAGTTCTCACTTTATTCCGAATCAGCTATAGGAAGGAACTGCCACACATCAGTGTCTAGCAGGACGTCTTCTAGGAGAACTTAGAGTAAACTACGTCATAAGTAAACGTTTGAAAGGACTTACAACGCTTATCAGCAAGCAGCAGGTCTAGAACCCAAGACAAGCGATGATATTAGATCCATGCGACCGAAATCTGAATATGACAAACGACGACCAAAGTAACAAATGGAAAGCCCGTACGGAAATAATATGGTATATGTGTGATTATGCAATTGTTTGCAGTACATTTTCCGAGATTGCCATCAAGCTGGTTACATAAACACAATATGTTATTTGTTTTCTTCAGCTACCCGTGTCGACCTCTAGCCTTCATACTACGATAACATCGAGGAGATTAAAACAACCGAAATAAAGTCACCAGGTCGTGAACCCAGGGCAAATGACCGGGGCCGATCAACCATGTAAACATTCTGATGAGTTTCACTGCCTTAACCCAAATTCAATGACACTGACTGTTTTGTTTGTTATATCCTTGTGAGACACGACCGTGCGCTGCTAACTCGGATAGAAAATATATGCTTACAACGCGGCTCTGAGCAGTAAACGTGACAGCAGATGTGAGACAAGAACAATGAACGAGTTCAGAGAGGAGATCGGGAAGAACCATGCCATCAGAGAAATACTTGATCTTTGCCAAACATTATGTGCGGTTCGTTGTTTGTTCAATTACTGTCATAAGTTCAACGATACACATTTAACAAATTATTGTCAGAAGAATTACTTGTATTGCTCTTGTGAAAAATTAGTCTTGTTTTATGTTATGTGAACTAATAACAAGATAATGTAAATATGTCCCGAATAATAATTTCGTGACAAAATAATAATATGCTGAACCGTTTTTGAAGACATACTCTACATCGAGCGAAAGGTGCCATGTTACAGAAAACCCTCACGACGTAACAAAAAGCAACAAGAAGTTTCCAGCACAACTGATAAGCCTACTTCCCTCAAAGTGACGGCCAATTAACTTCTATAGATTTATATGATAAACAAAATATACAAAACATAAGTCAGCTTTGTATGTAGTTTATGAATACCAAGTTTGGTGCAATTCAGAAAATTATTTTCTAAGATATGAAATACTATGCTAAAAATATAAAAAATGTCCCCCATTTTGAAAATTTTATCACAGAATGAACGAAATACACACTATTTAAGTCAGCTTGTATGTAATATATGTGAACTAAGTTTTGAAGCACGGTACCTTAAATATCAAGCATGATCGAAAAATGTTAAAATTGCCGCCATTTTGGTTATATGTAAATGGCGGGGACAAAATTTATAAAAGTCAAGTCAAGTTACGAAGTACCATATTTGTACAAAGTTTGATGCCATTCGGTCAACTGGTTCAATATTTTTTAGAAGGAGGCACACGCATTCACAACTTCATAACACCAACACGTGTACATACACAGACACACACACAGACAGACACAAACTGGAAGGTGATCTCATAAGCCTACTTTTTCTTCCGAAGGTTGGCTAAAAAAAAAAAAAAAAAAAAAAAAAAAAAAAAAAAAAAAAAAAAAAAAAAAAAAAAAAAAAAAAAAAAAAAAAAAAAAAAAAAAAAAAAAAAAAAAAAAAAAAAAAAAAAAAAAAAAAAAAAAAAAAAAAAAACGGAGAAAAGCCAGTTTTAGATTTAAACACCAAAACTAGTTTTTTTGTTTTATTACAATTTATTGTAACATGACAACATTAGCTCGCACTATTTTTTTTCGTCCGCGAAAACAGTAAATTCAGTTTATAATACAGACTGATTGCATTAAACATTCGCCACTTGCGAAACTCTGTACTGACATCCGTTTTCGGCCAACGACAATGAAATATTGTTTTTATTTTCTTCACAAATCATTGTATGTTTAAATTGGTTTTTAAAATATGAGAAGCTAAGAATTTAAAAAAATATATTTAATGAGTATTTATTATAATTACACAAAAGTATGACATTGACAACGAACATGAACATCACTGCATGCCGAGATAAAATAATTAATATAGTGCTTTATCAGTTTAGTTTACTTACGTGACTTAAATATCTCGTAACAAAAAGTACTACTAATACGAGCTAGATGCTAGACAATGCATGTTATCTCCTCCACAATACTTCACCACAGATCTCATAGGGAGCTTATCTCTAACTATGGCGACTGGCGGTAGGCTAAGCAAGCATGTCTAACGATATATTTACCTGGCCTTGTGCAAGATGCTACATGAATACTAGAGGAATGTGTTCCGTCAGCTGCAACCTTCTAGAGATTCCTATGTCACTGTTACTCGGAGTTGAACGATCGATATGAATCCTGAGTATGGACGATGTCTGAGTTGACAGTTGCTATTAGCACGTCCAAGCTGTTGCACAGGAGACAATGGCAATACAACTACAGCAGTGACGAGCTACAAGGTTGTATGACAGCTGTATACAAGGAGAGAAGAGGGAGTGCTGGCAGAGAGAACGTGCACTGTGTGTGGCACTCGTGCGAATGTCAGAAAGAATTACTAAACACGAAAATCCAATAGTAGTGTAAGGCACTTGGCTTGCCCACCCTATTTATTCTCCAAATTCTGTTTGTGGTGTGAGATGATAGCTTTCTTTGGCATAAACGTGACGTAACTTTCGGTGCAACCATTAAGAACTAAAAGCCTATTTATATGTGTTTCCGGCGTCAGCATAAGTCTAATGGAATCCCGGCATGTCTCGCGATCACTAGGTATGGAATGAAGATTAGGATGAGTCGCTCGGGAAAACGGGAGACCCGGCTTGCCAGTGTGTAGTGCATCGAGATCACCTAGAATAGCTATTAAGGATCTGTGTATAGTTTAAGTTGTAACCGGCACTTGACACATTTGTCTGTGTAGACCACGGTAAATAAAAGAAGAAAAGAAAGAGACGTTTATTTATTTGCAATGGGTGTAATGTTATTTGCTGTAATTTGAAATAATTAATTTATGAGCGGTGGGCAGAACCAGCAAACACAAGTACTTCATTTAAATTTAACATAGTGTATGTGCTAGGCGAGAGCATTCGGTTTTAAACTAATTGTATCCAGCAATTTAAGACGGTTTGTGTATTGTCGAAGTATTTATTGTGCTGAACAAGAAATCATATAAAAGACCTATGCTAAATGTAGAACCGCTATTGGGCCTGGCGAAACGGTAAAATAACAAATAATCGCGTCTGGATACAAAATCTAGTAATAAGTTTTTTTCTTTGGAATGTTTAATGTTAAATAATGTATTCTCAGGTTTTAAGGGAGTCAAAATGGTTCTAAGTTCTTGATGTTATGATGACACGTGAATTTAAGGTAAATATGTCTTGTGTGGACTTTTTGGAAACAGCATGAAATTCCAAGCAACATTGGACTCTTGGAAATTCTACGAGAATTGTGTCGTTCAAAAGTTATTACAGTTGGAAGGTTTTTGGTATTTACTTTGGAAATATGTAGACGAGTTCAGCCATCCCGGCCATGGAGCCGCGGGGGCGACGACGACAGGGGTTCACAGAGGGTACTGAAGGGAGTACGGCCGGCTATGTCCAATGCCGAGATTTTATTTAATATAATTTTGATTGTTATAATTTTCACTAAAATGTTGAAGTACGTTTTCAAGATCAGTAGAATTTTGCCGATTTTTCTGTGAGTTTAGTCCGTTTAATTTGTATCCAGACCGATTATTTAATGTTGATAGAAGGTTATAGAACATTTAACCGGAAGGGAGAGCGCCATTGTGATTGCCGTGGCTAGTCACAAGAGAGCTGCTGTCGGGATGTCGGAGTGAACGGACGTGTGTGCGGAGAGAGGGTGCCCGCGGGTGCACCACGTGGCGAGGAGGGTTTAGCAATAGGCTAGCAAGCATGTATTTTTCCTGATAACGTGAGCCCTCGTGCTGCGCATTAAGAGTTTTGATTGGAGTTCACGGTGAAAGTGATTTGCCCGTAATAAGTAAATTGTGGTCAGCCCACCGCGATTGTGTATAGGGACTTGTACGTTGTGCACGCTGCATTGAATCGGTGCTCTGAGTAAACATCCGAGAGCTGAACTTCGCTCTTATTATTTGTGGGTAATAAGTATCCCTGTGGTAAAGTGTCTGTACTGGTATTCCTGTGAAATCCCGTTCCTTTCGTTTCGAACTGACGCCGAAGAGAGAGAGAGAGAGAGAGAGAGAACTCGTGACTTCGCCACTGAACCCAACGATAGCTAGCCGAGTGTAGGTTGAACCCAGGATTATATTATAAGTAAAGAGCGACTAGGGACGAGTGTGGCAACACAGTAGTGTTAAGAATAAGCTGTTTCAAATGTTATATTAATCAGTGAGTGTAGTAATTGAAAACAAAAGTAAAAAAAAAATTTAATTAAATTAAAACTGTTATGCGTCCTAATTGGAAGATAACAAACAGGAAGAAAAGGCTGTAATTATATTTGACTATTTTTTACTTAAACATTTCCGCGACGTTTTATTTGTTGCATTTAGAAAAAAATAACTAAACAATTATTTTAATTTTTACCTAATATACTGCAAATACTGCATTTAGAAACTAAATTAAAACTTTCTTATATGCGTATGGCGATAGTCTAGTACCAACTTGTAGACACCAGTTACGTGAAGTGCGTAACGATTATTCATCACTACTTTATTGTTGTGGTACACGGTATTATGTATTTTGTAAATGTAGTTTGGATGCGGAGTTAAAACTGGCAATAAAATTTACTTATCACTTACAAAAGCGTGCATTTCTAGCTTATCAATGGGATGTTTTTCAATGTTAGCACATACGATGTAACTCACACACGGTCGGTATAAACAAACTAACGAAAATGAGGTCCACAGTTGGAAATGTTGGAGTATGATGACGTTAAGCCTCTGAGCAATGTTGACGTCTCCGTAAATAATTTTACATCTTGTATCTTACATAAGTGTTAGTAACGGGTCGTCGGGGAAAACTATTGTGTCGACATTGTAGCTAACAAAAGTTATATTGTACAAGAACTTTGTGCTCGTACAAGCGAGGTGGTGAAGTTGTGAAGATGCTCGGGAAGACGTTGGTTCGATTCTTGTCACGGCTAACTGTACTTCACTCCAGGCGAGTGTTGAAGTTGTTTTCCACCACAAATATTGGCATATTCTTTTTCGTTTCGCGCCAAACCAGGTGTAGCAACTGCAGTATATTGGACTCATATTCTGAAGAAACATGGTTCGATTACCGGCTCAGCCATTCCGATGTCCGTTTCCTTTGTTTACCTTAGTTGCTTCAGGCGAATATCGGGATTATTCCTTAACAAAGACCATAGCTGACATCTTTCCTATATACCTCGTTGAGTATCACCGACTGTGATCACGCTGTATGTTAAGACACAGCCTATCTACGTTCATTGATCTCTGAACAGTTAACGCGAGGTTGCACTGTGTGTAAGTAAATAAGCGTAAACTAAGGCAAACTTCACATGAATACTTATCAAACACAAGTATGTTACCTGGTATTCCTGCCAGTCTTGCTACGCTGTCAACAGGTTGTGAGAGAAGATGTAAGAGTCACTGCGGTCATACATCACGCTGGATATTGAAGTGAAGACAAGCTATGTATATACGTGTAGCGTGCTGTTGTAACGGTATCTTCACCTCTGAGTAGAGGTCATACCCAGCATATCTGCAACACTCGCCTGACAATACTACTGGCAAGCTGCTCTGTGACCTCACATACTCTCCCCTCTCTTCTACACGACACAACGATACTCATGTTACTATAGCAGACATCCCAGAGCCATGTCTTCCACCCAGCAACCTGATCATGAATGAGGAAATACGAATTGTCGTTGAGGCCTCTGTATCTCAGTGAGGGGCGTCGCCAAAAATTCCTCTCGGAGGAGGGGGGTGTATTACTCAAACCCAAACCCTAATATGGGAGGTCCGGAGGTCCTTCCCTGGAAAAATTTGGATTTTTAAGTGCGAAATGGTGTTATTTATGAAATTTTCGAACCAAAAATTTTATATACCTCTTCGACAGTAGTGGAAAGTGTGACGGTCTTCTTAGAATTTGGTGGAGTAGGGGCGATACATCCCGATATTCTCCTGTGACTGCGCCTCTGATCTCAATGATACTACGTGCAGGCTACGTTCAATTGGAGGAATATAAACATAAGACTATAGTAGTACTTCTTCTCTCGATATTATCTTAGAGGTGTCTTATGTTTCAATCCCCTGTCATAAATTAACGAGTATCTTGTCATTAAAAGCACTTTAAAAAAATAATATTTTTGTAGATTAAGTTTCATCAACGTATGTTTATGTTTTTGGTAAATAAAATAACCAACATAATTAATTTTTATTTTCAATTAAATAACATTGATCAACATGGTTTGGGTAGTATAAACTACACTAGCTAATGAAGCATGTTTTTGGTTACAGGATTTCATATAGGTTTAATACAAAAGGCCAGCACGCCACACTTTTATTTTATAGAGCAGACGTGGGTAAACATTTTAAGAGGAGGGCCAGATAAAATAAAAATATATCTAGGTGGGCCGAAAAAAATTTAAACAAAACACATTTGTATAAGTGATAAACTGTAATTATTCGCCACGCTGCCGATCTGCAGACATATACTACGGCGCCACGCCTACACGAGGTTGCGTACAAACTCAGTAATTATTAGATGCGATAACACAATACTTAAAACACCATGAGAAGGAAACCGTTATTCTATTTTAACTACACAGAAAATACATGTTGTCCTATGTGTGACTTTAGGGGTTATTCAAAACCATGTCGCGTGCCGGACTGACTAGCCCGAGTGAGTGAGTGAGTGAGTGAGTGAGTGAGTGAGTGAGTGAGTGAGTGAGTGAGTGAGTGAGTGAGTGAGTGAGTGAGTGAGAGATATTGGTCAGCGCTTAACATCGAGGTCAGTAGCGCTGGTGAGGGGTGACATGAGGTGAGTATGGAGCAGCGCTGGAATGAAAGGGCTGGGGAAACAGGAGATCCCTGAGAAAACCAGCCCATCTACGGCATCTATTCCTACATGCAAAAATCCGGGGACCGATCCCACCGACCCTGGTCGTCTTGGTGGGAGGCCAATGGTCTGACCATTCGGCCCCCGCTCTTACTTGACACTTGGCCCGTGTAAGGTACTTTGCCCATGACTATTATAGAGTATCTTCAGTTTATTGAGTATTTAATTGCAATAGTTAGCAGCATATTTAATTTTTGTAAAAATTGTAAATAAATGTGTGTAATAGGTTTACTCTCAACTGTGTTTCTGGTTTGATAGCTGATTCAATGTTTTATTATTTGTCAGCGCGTTAGAGTTGTATGTTATAAAGATCCGTTAAATGTGGTTACTTCGCATTACTTCGTATAAGTTTGCACCACGCGATTCGTTTCAAATTAAAGTTTACAGCTTCTTCAGTCTACGAAAGCTTCACAATTCACACCTTTGATGGTAAAACGTACTCCAATTTGAAATTATATTGTCCTTTCATTCTAAATAATTTATTAGTTTTTATAAGTAAACAAGTTTGCTTGGTAATGATCAAATCGCTTTTGTTTGCCTGTTTAAAAACGATATTTAATAGTGTCTCTAGAACAGGCAACATTATTGTTTTGATCGCATTGACGATACTTAGACAGGTTGTCCGCTAGGAATAATATTTGTACACGTTTTATAAACCAACAACTGTAACAGTGGCAGCGATCTGCGCAGTGTTCCACGTACACAGAGATAACAACACTCACTAACTGCAGGACACGTAAACATGAAACAAATACCTACATTCTTATGTCCCTTTTCACAAACGATAACGGATATTAAGGGCGTGGTTGTCAGCAATTTTCGTCACCGTACTTTTATTTTTATTTTTGTACCAGATATTTGTTTCTTATTTAAGACAAGAAATGTGACTAAATATGGCTCTTATGAAATTGTTTAACTCTCATAGTTTTCGCATAATGGCTTGTTAAAGCCAAAATTTACATGTTTCCATTTTAAGGACGACATTAACACCAACTCACTTAACAAACTGAAAAAATTCACAGTGAATAACGATGTTGTAGGCAACAAGTTAAGCTATGTAAACTACAAAATAAAATATGTCTGTATTAAATAAAATATCTATTGTGAATTTTTAAAATTTTTATTTGAAATGATAGCATTTATGTTTAAATATAAAATGTTTAATTTTTTATTTTTATGTACGTAAAACTGTAGCCTACGACGTCTTTATCCGCTGTGAATTTTTACAATTTGGTATGTCAGTTGGTTTTAGTGTAGTCCTTAAAACGCAAACATGTACAATTTGACTAAAGCAATCCATTACGCGAAAACTATGAGAGATAAAAAAATTAATAATAACAAAATTTAGCCACATTTTGTGTCTAAAATAAGAACAAATTTCTGGTACAAATAAAAATTAAAAACATGGCAATGAAAATTTCTGTACACTGTGCCCTTACACACACACCAACACACATAAATAAATAAATAAATATACGTGTGTGTGCTTGCGTCTTCTGTGGCGTAGGACGGAGAACGTTCACAAAATTGGCGGAAATTTTCTTTAACATGAATGTAGAAAAGTAAGTGTAAATATTTTCGATGTATCGAATTAGATATCTGCAAGACGAACAGTTATTCATATCGGTCTCAATATAGTATTCATATCAACATATTTCATTTCAAGAAGCATATAAAGAAGTATTAATTTCCTGAGATATTATTGCCATGTCATTGTTGGTATTGCAAGTTTATTTGCATAAAACATTGAACACTTGATTGAAAGAAATGCAATTGCAGTTCAATGGAATTTGACGTAGGTATATGTATACAACAAACCAATTAAATTTTTCCAATACTTTAGATTATATATATATATATATATATATATATATATATATATATATATATATATATATATATATGTATATATGTATACACACAAAATGAAGTGCCCCACTCACTCATTCGTTCACTCATCAACGCACAACACAAACCGCTAGACCTAGAAATTTTTAGCGTAGCTTCTCCTCACGGCGTAGGCACCCACTTAAGAAGGATTTTTCGAAAATCGAAAATTAAAGGGGTGAAATGGGGCATAACTGTTTTCGCGAAATTCTCGATAACTCTCCAACCTGATGATACATATATATATATATATATAGTTAATATTTTTACTTCAGAACATTGCTTAAGCAAATGCGTATTTCATAATTTTTAGATTTTTAGAAATTCGGAAACTGAGGAGGTGAAAATTCGTTAAATGTGTTTTCAATAAATTCTCAATTATTTTTAAACCACTCAAGATATCGAGGTGATCTTTGTATCAGAATGGTGCTAATGTAAATGTCCAAAAAGTAGTTTCAGGAATTTTCAAAATTTGTCCTTGAAAATAGGTAAATAATGTTACGTGTTTTCAATTAGTCATCCGTATCTCCTGAACCAATTGAGATATCGAGGTTGTTTTTGCTTTAAAATTAAGCTTACGTAAGTATCTAAAAACCAATGAGGATTTTTCGAAATTCGACAATTACGGGTGTGAAAAGTAGTAAAATGTTCCAAAACTCCCGAAAAGTGAATATTGATCACGGAGAAACAACTCAAAAGTTTCAATCGATATGGTTTTTGCTCTACAAAAGACAGTAATTGATAATCATAGAGAAATAAAAATGAATTAAAAACAAAGAGGTTCTGCAATTAAAGTACGCTCAGCGAAGTGGACTGGATAAAGCTGTTTGTATTTGATATGATCTTTAAAAGAACTGTGCAATGGGAGTGCATGACTGGATTCAGTTTCTTGGACGTACTCCATTGCAAAGTGAACGACTGTCAAAGAAAACTAAACAAATAAAAGAAAAACATAATATAAGCAGAGTATGCCTTAGTCAGCAAGATACATACACAACATGAAATTCCAAAATGGAATCGGGTCAAATAGAAACAAGGAACAAACAGAAAATAAATGAAAATAATAACAAATAAAATAAAAAACCAAGTAACATGCGACACAACGATGAGATGAAACAAAAAAAACAGCAAATATCAGACACGAACAGAAAAATAACAAAAAGACACAACAAATGGACGAGACAAAACGCAACAGATAACAGACATATACAGAAAAGACAAACGACATAACGAAGAGACGACACAAGAGACAGTAGTTTTCCAGACAGACAGTGTTACGACGTTTTGCGAACAGATTCCAGTTCCCGAAACGTCGTAACACTGTCTGTCTGGAAAACTACTGTGTCTTGTGTCGTCTCTTCGTTATGTCGTTTGTCTTTTCTGTATATGTCTGTTATCTGTTGCGTTTTGTCTCGTCCATTTGTTGTGTCTTTTTGTTATTTTTCTGTTCGTGTCTGATATTTGCTGTGTGTTTTGTTTCATCTCATCGTTGTGTCGCATGTTACTTGGTTTTTTATTTTATTTGTTATTATTTTCATTTATTATCTGTTTGTTCCTTGTTTCTATTTGACCCGATTCCATTTTGGAATTTCTTGTTGTGTATGTATCTTGCTGACTAAGGCATACTCTGCTTATATTATGTTTTTCTTTTATTTGTTTAGTTTTCTTTGACAGTCGTTCAATTTGCAATGGAGTACGTCCAAGAAACTGAATCCAGTCTGTTTGTATTTGTTGTATTATTTAACAGCTAGCTTCATATTTAATATTTTAAAGGCTTACAGAGAATAAAGTAACACCATCAATTAATACGTAATGAAAAGAAGTTACTCTTTTCTATAGTACATGTGGGCGAAGTCGCAACGGGACAGCTAGTATTATATATTATATATTCAATTTTATTCAACGTTCATGATGTTGATCTTTAATACCGATTCATGTATCTGCATTGAATCTGTTAAAATCATATACATATTTGAAATATGGAATATTTTATCTTCTACGCAATCGTAACATTAGTTTTATTTATGGCAAATTAATTAGATTTTGAAAGCCTGAACCATTCACTTAACGTGGAAGTATTTTGCGGTTGAACCGAAAACACTAAGAGATAAACATTCAACATGTTTGAAAGGTTTCCCAAAAGTTTTTAAACAATAATTTATCTCAGTAAACTTAGTAAAAATATCAAGAATTCATGTTGGCGTGTTTAATAACAAATACACATCACTTAAACATGAAGCACAGTTGTTCACGCACTAAGCTCGGGCCTAAATCCATTTTTCAATTTAAAAATAATTTTACAAATCTGTCAACAGTTTTCCGATTTGCACCATCTATTTAATGTTATTTCGTGTAAGCATAATTCATTTGATGTGGTATAACAAACTATTCCGCAGTACCACGACATTAGCGCAAATCAATCATTTTCATATTTAATTTATTAAAATGTATTGTTTTGCATTTGGAAACAAACAATAAGCAACAGAACTTTGAGGTACATAGAGTAACTTTTCAGAGGAGAAATAGGAGGTATAGGCCTACAAGTTGGAGGAGATATCAACAACCTACACAAGCACATTCCTGTATGTTCACTTTCTTGATACAAACTGACGGCAATTTAGTCCACACTCTGCATGTAAAGAGTTGAAAAGTTATGTAAGGTCAGTTTCAACAATAACGAGAAGAAGCTATGCAATATTATGTAAACATTATGACAACTTATAAGCACTGCATATCATTGCTCGAAAAGTTAATGTTTGAGGTCGCAATACAGTATATAATTTTACTATATTTGTTCTAACAGTCTTAATAAGCGCTCACTTTACTATCAACAGCTTATAACAGTTTAAACAAGTAGTTGTATGTACAATATTCAAGTCGGAAATCTCCACTATCGAACTTTAAGAACATCATAGATATATTCAGTAATTTGTATTCCTAAACCACAATGTAACAGATGACCGCTGAAAAACTCGTAGAGGTGAATGGAGCAGAGGAAGATTGCATACCAGTTAAACGCCACGAGCGGCAGTGTTCACACTTGTACCGGTTATACAACTGAGTAGCTGTAATCTCTGTGCATATACATTACAGCACGATGTCCTTGACACTGTGGTTACACTGAGTAAGTCTCGGGCATTGACACTCGTGTTGCCGTAATAAATACAGGTCCCTAGTGGCAGATTGTGCAAGCTCTCCGCCTTCGGGCTGACTCGACAGAGCTCGGGTGTTTCCGGAGGTGGTTAGCTGGTCTCACGTTGAGGCAGGTTGGTTCAGGCCGGGCGACCAGGTCGCTAGTATGTCACCGCTCTTAGGGGCATTCAAGGAAAATGAATATACCGAAACGAAAAAGTTCACACTGAAAAACAGTGCCATGGACTATGACACGACCTGTTTACAAACCGCATTGACGGTTTATGTTTTTAAAAATTAATTATTTAAAAATGAAAAAGCCTTATTAAAATAAATATATTAAAAAATACAAAAAAAAAATTAATCAATGTGGTTTTCATACATGCCATGTCATAGTCAATAACACCGTTCTTCAGTGTGATTTTTTTTTCATTTCGGTAAGTATGTTGGTTTTCCTTTAACGTTTTAAAACTGTTTTTCATAAATTTTTACTTTAGTAAGCTATATTACAAAAACTATGATAGATAAAGAATTTTTTTAACAGTACAAAATAGCCACAGAATATGCCTACAAAACAAACCATATCTCGTGAAAATTAAAAATAATTTTAAAACAATAACATTTTTCCAGTGAACAACCCCCTTACTTTATATGGACATTTAAATAAAAATTATTAGGTTATGTCTACGAGTGATGAAAATATTTGCAACTTGCAGCAAACTTAAAAAATAGTGTCTAAAGCACACCTTTGTAACGTAAATTTTTCAGTGAAAACTGACTTTATTTTTAATTTCACATTGCTAATATCTAACAAAATATTTCCCGATCAGAATAAGTCTTTACAACAGTTAGTTTCATTAACATCTCAAATATAATACTTTTTTTTATAATTATATTCATATTATTAAGCTCTATGTGTGTGGCTATAGTAAACTACTATATGCTTAATAAATGTTGTAAGGTTATTTAACTGCTAATATATATATATATATATATATATATATATATATATATATATATATATATATATATATATATATATATATATACAATCAAGGCATAACCAATTGAGTTATTGTACAAAGTTATGTGTGTTAGTACAATGTTTAAATCTATATACATAAAACAAAGTCGATTTAGTTACACCATTTATAACTCAAGAAAGGCTGGACAGATTTTTTGGAATCGACTCCACCCCGAATAGCAGAATAACTAATAAAATATCGGAAAATTTCACGAATAAATTATACACGAGCAAAGCCGCAGGTAAAAGCAAATAATGTGTAGTTAAAAAAAAAAAAAAAAAAAACAACGCGAAATGTTTTAAAATGTGTTATCAATTATTTCTACGTCAACATATTAACTAAAAAAAATTAACGTAATATTTTTTCCAGTTTATTAGGGTTTCTAAACACATACTAAGTTTTTAAAACGCTGCTCAACAGTCATAAATGTAGCGTCTGTCACGTCCAGCAATAGGAACTTGCGGAATTCCACGAGGTTAGCCATTTTACTAATGAACTCTACTGGTACTTACATTTACCTAAATGAAGTTTGTGTCCCTTCAAAACGTTAGCTGCGTTAATTGATAGTGTAATTAAGACCTTTACCTAGTTAATATCTCATTATCAAGCATCCTGGTCTATTCTATGAAATGTCTGACCAAGATAACCGAGTTTACACCTGCAGGTTAGGTTTAGTATACGTACAAGTAAGTTTCGTAAATGCTCGTCATTGACAACATAATCGACACAACACACTTGATAGTTATTAAATTAAAATTTCGGAGATGTTGTATTAGACTTAACGGTCATTTTAAATAAATAAAATTGCATGTTGCACTTCCAATACGTAACTAAAACTATGCAGTTTTGCTATTTTTCCTGGCAGATCGCGATACCGTTGTTATTTATGTTCAGCATTTAGGTTTCATCTCCTTACCTTGGCGAGCAGTTGTGATTATCTGTTAAGAATAACACATTTTATATTTAGGCTTTTCTTAATAGATTCATCCGGTTTGAAACGTATACCATCATAAATACACCTCCTTTCATTAGAAAAGAAACAGAGAGAGGGAGAGAGAGAGAGAGAGAGAGAGAAGGAGAGAGAGAGAGAGATGGACAGGAATATAGATAGAGGTATTGTGTGTGTGTGTGTGCGCGCGCGCGTACGCGTTCGTACTGTCAAATAATCTCGTAAAATTGTCTAAACATATTTGAAAACTCGGAATATACGATATGGTTTCCCAGTTCAATATGGCTAGTTTGTACTCTGAAATGAACAGTAACAGCCTTCAACAGTTTGACTAACCCAGTAACGTAATACAATCATTACTCTAGTATTTTATATAAGGAACCTCCACGGTAGTTATCGTGAGTAGACAGATTGGCTGCAGATGTAGATTTTAGCACAGACCTCCGCGATTCTTATTATGCTTTTACGTATTAATC
Organism: Medauroidea extradentata; assembly: GCA_003012365.1. Classification (NCBI taxonomy): domain Eukaryota; kingdom Metazoa; phylum Arthropoda; class Insecta; order Phasmatodea; family Phasmatidae; genus Medauroidea; species Medauroidea extradentata. The sequence continues at coordinate 27,002 of PNEQ01047881.1, forward strand.
ATATGATTTCAATCTTTATGCGTAAGGAATTAATCTGATTTTATTGTATATCTTGCCCAATCAACATACAATATTCAGTCATGGCTTTCATTTATCAAAATTATTTTAATAAGGGCTAAACTTGTAAATTTCTCTGTTTCAAGATATTTCTGTTACATCTATTTTATAGGCAAAACTCTCAAGAAACAACAGAAATCGATATGAAGTAGATTATCAGACAATTGAGAATACTGGAGCTAGGTAAATTAACTAACTACATTAATGCTGTAATTAGATAACTTAGCAACAAAATTCTATAACATGTGGTAAAATCTTTAACACTGACAATGAAACATTTGTAAAACAAGTCACCTTTAACTGAAACAAATAATTTTATAAAATTGGATAACACTATGTAATCCCTACAATTGTGTCATTTGTTAGTGAATAATTTGATTTTAACATATTCACAAATAACCAGTAAAATTTTGTTAGTATATATATAAATAAGCACTTAATTACCGAAAAGTTATCATTTATAAAACTACTCATTGATTTTGTCGCTATGCTGGGACTCGAAATTTATATTATGGTTTGTTTAAGTGAAAACTATGTTCCTTCGCGTTGTTCGCAAAAAAATTGCTCTCGAAATATACAATTAATATTAAAGTAAATATAACAACTTAAAGCAACATAGTTAAATGCTAACATGATCACACTCCATTATAAAAAATGTAAGACAATTTCTCAAACATGTTCTCCGTTTATCTTCTCAAGTGTTCGATTGTATGTCAAGCAACTAGCACTTTTTGTGAATGGTTCATGCTTCTAATATTTGATAATATGTCATTAATAAAGTTAATGAGATAAGTACACGAAATATGAAGTATCATACGCCTAAAATATTCATATGTTTTAAACAGATTCAACATCAAGCACAACTTAGCCGCACAAATCAACATCGGGAAAAGGAAGGAGCAAATAAACAATACAGTCACATAAACACACACACACATATTATATATATACATACATATATATATATATATATATATATATATATATATATATATATATATATATATATATATATATATATATATATGTGTGTGTGTGTGTGTGTGTGTGTGTGTGTGTGTGTGTGTGTTTTATATTGAAATTATTTCACTTGTTTCTTATTTACATTCTCAAGTGACATATTTCACTGAACTGTAAATGCTCTTTTCATAGCTTTTTGAAGTTATCTCTACGGTTCTCCAAATTCCTTATTAATGAAAACATGAAACGTGAATTTAAATACAACGTTCTATAATAGAGTACATGGAATACACTAATTAAAAAATATAAACTATTTAGAGAAATCAACTTAATTACGTTTCATTATACCATTATTTTTCTGTATCAGTAAGATGTAATAAAAACTCATTTATATTCTCGCATTAAGAGAGGGCCTTAAAAGTTTATATGTTTAAAAAATTAAGTAGTGAATTAGTAGTTTTTTAAAATATTATTGCCAGGTAAAGCAAAGATAGTTTTCATATAGGCCTATTCGAGCATCAGGAAATGCAAGCCTAACGTTTGCAGTAAAACTGACGTTGAAGTGACAGCAAAAAGTGTAGTTTGTTAGTAGAATTGTGCATAGCAGTGTGTCGCCAGATAAGATACTAAACCCGAGCCTATGCCGCAGTTAGCTTGTGCACACTGCCAAGCAATCATGGTTGAAGCTAGCTCTTACTGACGTGGCGACGTGGGTACGTACTTACGGCTTAACTCCAGTTACAGACAACGTGGGTGTTGACTTCGTTAGTTCTGTAATAAGTCTATGGTATAACCGACAAGTCAGCGGTACAACTAAAGTGATCGTTCATGTTGCTCGAGCCGGTTGCAGTATCACTCATGTCGAGTGAAACTTTCTCGCGGGAACGTTTGGCAAACTTCTTTTATTAATGTGAAACGGTTAAACATTACATTTGCACCTATTTCAATGTTTGTTACAGTGTGTTTATCCAGAAGTATGGGCAGTATTTGTAGACTGAGTGAAAATACTATCCATAAGCTGACAAAATTTTCTTCGAACTTTGGTTGACGAGACAGTTATGACACGACAGCTATGCCGAGATTGTTCGAGAACACACACATTAACTTTAGCTGATTTTGATATCGCCACACACACTCCGTACGTATTGGTGTGTGTATACGTGTTTATGTGTTGTGTGTCTGCGTATGTTTGGAGGTCGGATCAGATGTTTAACAGACATGTTCCAAATGTGTCACTTGGTTCACGTTAGATCTTAACAAGTCGAGAGAGAACTTTACTTTTCACAAATACAATATTAATTTGACATAACTGTACATTAAAGTGATATTAGATACATTAATTTCCCTCCATATTGTCTGTTTTACTTACGATAAATATGGTGCGGTCACTCTGCATTGCATGACTAAATCCATACTTGATGGCATTCAGAATTTCTATTTTAGGATTATTATAAACGATCTAGTCAATGGAGTCTTAATGATGAGCTGCGTGTCTTTCGTTTATGTTTTTGTATAACATGACAACGGATTCAGACACCAGAAAGTTGATGCATAAATTCGTTATATGAGACCGACAATACAAGACCCAGCAAAGTGGTGCAATGGTAACATGCTACACTCGCAATCCGGAGGAACTGTTTTCGAAGATGGCAAAAATTTTCCCTAAATAATATCCAACTTCAGAACCAGACGTTTAACGCGAATTTTCGATTCTGACGTCACCGGCCTCATCCACTGACATCTTCATGATAAATTCTTTATTCTTACATGTAAGATTTGAGAATAAATAAATAAATTATTTATTATAGCTGCATGTTTTCGTACAGATAGACCTATATAATTCCAACGTGTTGTTTTAGTATAGCATTTATTTTTGCTGCATAAACGGTAATTCTGCATGTACTCAACTTCGGTAATCACAGCGAGGGAGCATGACAGAGCACTGGCCTGCATACAACACTAATGTCTGTTAATGTACGTATTGCGACTGGATCAGTACACTTAAACGAAGCGGTAATATTATAACTGGTGCAGGTAAGGGGTTGAATGACGACTGGGGCATAGTAAGGGTGAACATGACACAGTGCTAGAGATGTGTAATTCAGGTACTTACATATGTGAAGTGCTTGGCGCTGTCTACTGTAACACTGCGACCACTTACAAGTGCAGGAAGGAAGACCAAACTGCTCGGATATAGTACTCTATATGTGGAAGGGGTGGGAGAGAGGGGTAAGAGGAAAGATAGCACCGTCAATGTTTCCCAGACCCCTCGCCGTGAAGCGCTGCCAGGTGCCCACCTTGTACAACACCTGTCAATACGTACAAGTGCGTGTTCCGTCTATCTATCAACTTCCAAGAAAACTATTTGACACTTAACGAACGTCATAAAGTAATCATCCTTCACCCTCACATGTTGTAACACTGGAAGTCGTGCTGTTGTTTGATCAACTAGTCAAGTCAGCTGTTGATATACCAGCTCATTCTGCCGCCTTCCCTGGGCTCTCATGTGCCAGTCCAAGGTCATGCTGCCACAAGTCCAACAACTGTTGATCACGTATCTCGCGTTGCGTGTCTGTGTTACAACTGCGCTCTCACAGACTTGCCTCTAGCCTCTGAACTTGTTGCGGCACGCGGGTATCTGTGTTAACTACACTAAGATTGTTGCCGATTATTCACATATATGTGTAGTTGTGTGGTGCTTTCAAACTTTGTATTTTAGTCTTAGTATTCCAACATTGTATGAAAGGTCAATAATTTCTTTACTGCAGAACGTTTCCCTTACAAAAAATAATTCTTAGTATTTTACAAAAATTAAAAAAAAAAGTTAAACTCCCAAATTTCTGACACAAATTTTTTATTGTTAAAAATTGCACTTGCAATTCAATACATTTTATATATTAATACGAATTGTTCTCAAAAATGACATAGTGTTGTGTATTCGTGAACATATCAAAACCAATAACAAATAGTAAATGTGCTTTATTCTCTTCTGGGGATTGCTAGCAATGTTAGGACTGAAAACATTGCGTTGATCTATGGTTAATAAAAACCATAACTGGTTTTCCTATGATCAGGTTTTATGCACTTCAGTCAAATAAGTTTATTCTATTACTCTTCATTGAATTAACGATTTGACAGAGCTTTTTTCCCAAATGGCACATATCTAAATTTAAATGATAATGTGCTTCGGTGTGAATATAATAAAATAAAACTTTTACACCAGAGAAACACTTGATATAGAATAATACAATCCCACCTGCTGTTCAACATTGTACGTTTCCTCTCACGTTCAGAATGGCTTCAATGTTGGAACTTCAACAGCTGTAATGACAAACTTTCAAATAGGTCGTAGATATAGTATAGATACATAATTAAATGATTTTTTTCTAATTTTAATTTGGCATACATGCTAGTTAAATAGGTTTATAATAAACAATGGTACCTTCCAGTTGTATAATTGTTTGATATTTACAAAACACTACTAAATAATACAAGAACAGTAGAATGGTACACTTTACTTTTATTCATTGGAAGTTTTTCGTGCTCCTTGCGTCAGTAATACAGGTTAACATGTCTCAATTTACCATTGTAATACGTATCTCTATTTTTGGCAGATAATTCAGTCTATAACATAGGTCGGCACATGCGCAGTTATTTGTTGTTGGGGAATTATTCACAGCCGGTCTATGATGTAAGCTCAATAGGCTGTGTATCTGGGTGATTCAGATAGCCTTACGAGGAAGAGATAAACAAAGCAGCGAGTAACAACCACGACCACATGGGCTGGCAAGAAAATAGTTGATGCCTGACTGTTTGTATCTTTTTCCAGCTTCCACCAGTACGTTGAGGAACTACTGTTGGATTCATTTTGTTCCCAGGCAGCGACTACGCACAGGGTCATACTGAGTCAGGAGTTCACTTGGAAATACTATATTTCTCTGCTTAGCATTTGCACAGATACACGACTAATAACGTAATTTAGAACTAACAACAGTCAGTATCAAAGTAAAGATGCTGAGAGTCTTTAGTAATTAATTATTCAAGCTAATGACTTATTCTCTAAAGACCAAGCTGTCGACGAGATATCACGCTCAGTAACAAGTAGCGAGACATCAAGCCCACTGACTAGTAGCGAGACATCAAG
>PNEQ01047882.1:0-32166 GCA_003012365.1 Medauroidea extradentata
TGTGTATGGAGGTGTGTGTGCGCCCGTGTGTATGGACGTGTGTGTGCGCCCATGTGTATGGACGTGTGTGTGCGCCCGTGTGTATGGACGTGTGTGTGCGCCCGTGTGTATGGACGTGTGTGCGCGCCCGTGTGTATGGACGTGTGTGCGCCCGTGTGTATGGACGTGTGTGTGCGCCCATGTGTATGGACGTGTGTGCACGTGAATGCGGCAGATCTGACAGCTGCACCATTACCTATCATGTGAGCCCAGTCACCATGTAACTACTGTGTATTTATTTGATGTTCTAGTGTGTGTGTGCGCATGTTTGCGTGCATGTGCACTAACTTATACTCAGCATCATTCATGTTATTCAGAACATTTAATTTTCTCTCAATGCATGGTTTTACAATTACTGTCATTATCATTAATAAACTGACATTACATGTTCATTGATAGAGGAAACCGTGCATTGTACAATACTGTAAATGAATTGGTGACAATGTTGTGTTTACCCATTCTGCATATGCTTCTAAGACTTTTTCAGCCATACAAGCCCATAATTGTAAAAATTTTTAGCATAACTATGGATGTCAGGTTTCTTCACACAAAAAATAATTTATACAGAAATTTTTGTTTATTCGTTAAAATGCCAAAATTTGCAGAGAAAATATGTTTTATAGCAAATGCATATTTTGCATTCCCTTTAGAAAGTTAGTTGGTCTGAATAAAAAAAGGGCTCCATACAAACGTTGCATGCCTGATTGATAGAGGTGGAAGTGACAGCATGAACTCGTCCCTGAGAACAGCGACACACAAGTAGCAGTGACAGTGTCGCTACTAGCAACCTTACGAGTATTTTGTGCCGTTGCTCTATCTAAGTTTACAAAAACAGTTGATTTTCTATAATTTAATACAGAAATCTATAACATTTTCAATAAATGTTTCACACTTACTGCATAGAAATCTAAACCTTAAACAAAAAGGTAACTTGTCTTAGTATTAAGTTAAAAATTATAGCAGACAGCCTCATGTCACGACATACTTCAAGGAATCTCAAGTTACGTGTCGTGGCTAGGCAGCTCGGCAGCAGACCAGATGTATGTCGTGGCACAAGGCGAACAGCGACAGGCTACTCCAGCATTGCGGCAAAGATCGAAGGAGCTGTCTAAGTAGTCTGTTGCTGTAGTGATAGTGTGTATCTCCTTGCGGCAAGCAACTATGTAAATACTCATGTCGCGTCTAGACATTGCAGCGACAAACTGCTATAACCTGTACAAGTAGGAATGTTTAGCAGAATATTGGAAGTTATTCATGGAAATCGGGTTCAGCAGAAGCAAGCTAGATTATGCACAATATTCTGTGGAAAATTTCTTGCAGATCTAAACTCGTGTATGCTATACATTCAAGAGGGTACTAGTAAGGCAGTTCTCGTGTTATACTGACTTTCTTAAGAATAGTGGCAATTAAATGTCACATATGTGATTCTTTTGAAAATGTATACAACATTTTGATGTTTAATACAGCCATAACAAATTTCTGTTTAATTAAAATAGTTTATTTTCTTTCTTTATTCACAAAAAAATCAATTATTGAAAATATACTTTAGCTTGTGTTCAAAGACTATTCAGAACAAAACGTGGGCAAGGTGTAGAAGCTTGTGATGTACAGGGATTTAAGTTATGGACGTAGCGAACAGGTGGCAACAGTTTGCACTTGTAGTGAGTGGCACGTTATATAGATTGAAGCTGTGTGCCGTGGCCGTCCCTTATTGCCGTTGCTCTGGCCCTGCTACTTTCGGACGTGGTCGCTACAATGACATGCGACATGCCTTTCAGGGCAACAAAGTACACAGGTGCGACTGTAAAAGTTCCCCATCCCTACTAATCGATACTCATTTTGAATCGCAGTCTGTCTTGGTTCTTCACCTGAAGTTATGTTGGCAACAAGCTTTTTGATACATTACAACTTTTTTAAACATAACTTCATACTGCATTGTGAAATTTTTCAATTACCTTGAAAAAATTATAGACTTGGCATTTACTATAGTACAGTATATGCATTTATCTAAATATAAGACAGTGTTTTCTTCCCAAAAACTGGTGATCGTCATATGACTACAATTATTATGTGGTTTGCTTACAAATGCATTTGTTTGTTATTTCACAGCTGTTTGGATGAAATAAATGTAAGATCATGTGAAAAATAAATGTTTTCATTCTTAAATATGGCCAGTGTAAATTTACTGCTAATTCCAGTGCAATATGGGTATTTTTGGGTTATTTAAATACTGTATTATACTGTAGTAAATTATTTTTTAACAGATAGTCTTTGACCTAATTTTAACCACACTTGATGATTGGATGTAATGCTTTGTCTATTTGACCCACGGAATGTAGTAAAGTTTATTGTCAGTAAAAATTATCCAAAAATGTTTTTTCATGCTGTAGGAAAGAATAATTATACATTACTCTAGACAAAAGTGAAAATTTAGGGGTCACCTTATATTTGAAGTCTTAATTTTTTGTTGAATACAGAATTTTGGAAATTAGGATATTGTGTTAGTTAAGTTGACCATCTAGGTGAACGTATTTTGAGCATCGAGGCTCAGAAGTGCGGATGTGGTAAGAAGGGGACAGCACGCACATCACATCTCTCCTAGCCTCTAGGTGCATGTTACTGAACTTACAAGTAATCTTCTCGGAGCCAACGTGCCTGTATGTGAATTTCAGTGGTGACTCTTGTTTTTATGGCTTATTATGAAAGATAAATATGTATTAACAGGGTTCTTACGGTCCTTGAAAGTCCTGGAACTTTGACCATGTCCTTAAAAGGCCTTGAAAAGTCCTTGATTTAATCCAGTCCTTGGAAAAGTCCTTGAATTTTAGGTTTTACTTACCTAATATTCGAGCTTTTTTCCTAAAACATTAAAATCCTTTCTCAGAAATATGAAACCTTATTTTGTCTGCGCATTATTTCTGTAATATAATTTACCTGATGATAACAGGTGTTTTGCAGTGTCGGTGAAATTGATACACTTTCTGGTATACCACAGTACGTTAGGTTACGCCTAGTATTTTTTTATGTGATCGTGACAAGTAGTAATCTGCATCTGCTAGAGTTTATTGGCAAAGTTTTTTTGGAAGAGATGAGGTGCAAAAAAATATTAAAGAGCTTTGAAAAGGAAAAGTGGCCAATACGAAATCCTGTATTTACGAGAGGATTAAAAAATAAATTACGTGTCAGTTGTGAGAGAAGGTAGCATGCAGTGCATGATGCAAAGTGGAATATTGCCCACGTTTTTCAAGTCGAAGTTGCCCTGCAACTTCCGAAGCTGTGTTTTGTACCGACGATCTCCGCACTGTACTTTGCGCAATTACTGACGATGATATTCCACTATGCTTACTATTTTTTATTTATTTATTTACAGTATTTGATTCATGGTAATTTTAATACATTGAATTGGGAATACAATACTCTATTGTGTGCTAATACTTAAGCAGGAACATGGTATCAGCCATATTTGTTTACATTAGAACCTGTAACAGACTGAATTTTTTTGAAAACGAAATGTCTCTCTTTAAAACGTACTTATTTTGTGATTCAATGTAATTTATTTTCATGAAACATTTTAATAAATATGAAGATGTTAATTTTAAATGAAATTGAACATTTCTGGTTCATTTACCATTGGTGAACTTCAGTTCTAGGGTGGCGGGGGGCGGGAGGAAATTTTAATAGATATGTTGTAAATAAAACCTTAAAACATTCAAATAAAAATTTGGCGTAGCTGATGTAATTTACTGCGGTCCTTGAAATGTTAGGAGACAGTCCTTGAAATGTTAGGAGACAGTCCTTGAAAGTCCTTGAATTTTAATTGTATGTTGCTGTAAGAACCCTGGTATTATACATGCCTATACCTTTGAAAATATTCTGTACAAACATTTATTTACCTTAAAAAGACAGCAAAAACATTTGTCTCCATTTTCGGCCGCTAGAAAACATGCTTTAATGAGTAGTAGTGAACTTGAAATGGGTATACACACATGTAACATTCTTTAAATGCTATTCCTAAACATACATACTTGTACGCAATGAGCAGTTTTTGAATAATCTGCTAACGACAAGCTCTACACACCGCTCGGTGGCCCAGTAATAAGGCAGCCTTGTCTGAATATTTTCATAATTTATTTAATGTAGCATAAAAATTTGTTTCATTAAAATGAAAACCCATAGTATTGTGCAAGCTTCAGTTTAGATCAACTAGTTTTTTTGTTATAACAAACTGTTTAGTTCATTTATTTTAGTGGTATTTTACAGTAAATTATAACACCACGTCAGCATTCTTGAACTCGTATAGGTTATTTCTACCCACAGGAGCTGTTTAGAGGCTTTGACAAAACATCTGTTGTTTCATTTTGTGTATTACTCAAATGCTTCTAAAGTGCACTCTCGTCATGATCCAGTAATAAGATTCTGGATTGCATGCGTATTTGGTACATTTTCTGCCAGCGATACTGTACTTTGTGGCTAGTCAGATGCAATACTGCACATACAATTCAATAGGGTGTCGCTCATTTAGACTTTATGGCATCGTATTAATTTTAATTTGTCAGTGGAAATGTGATTTATTTTTATTTTGGTAACTGTCAATACTTTTAACAGCAACATGTTTATTGTTGATTCACATAATAAGTAATGTTAGGTATTCAAACTTGAATGATTTCAAAAATGTGTTTATAATTTTTTCTAGTTTTACTGTATTTTGTAATTTTTTTCCAGTTCACTATTAATCGTCTATGAGGGATACCAGCCTCACCTCGTGGAGAACAACTACACTCATGAATTTGAAGACCTCAGTATAAGCGATGATGGCACTCAGGAATCTGGTGTTAGTTTTCCGTACTACGACGGAGACACTAGTAACTCCTCCTCTCATGAAGACTCCAGTCAGGACTGCTATCCTCGTGGATTTACGGGTGCGTCGTCATCTTCGCGATTTTGTCCTATTTCGGAGGAGACCATGTTCCTTGATTCACCACCCACATCAGGACCCGTCGCCACCTCGAGTCCTCTGTCCGACAGCTGGGCGAATTACAGTGACTGTTCGTGTTCGCAACATACGGAGAGTTCGGAAGATGACTTTGATGTGTCTGGAGCTTCCGAAGCTAAGCGTGTTCGTCAGCTGTCACACTGTGAAGATGGTGCTCCGTACTCGCACACCAAGTCTGCACACGTCAACAACTCGCACAGATATGCATTGGACTTGACGGGGAAAAACAAGCCTTCAGAAGACACGATGGGGCAGTGGAGTTACAGTCATGCTAAAGGGAATGAAAATTTTTCGAGTTGCAGCAGAGTAGATATCCGGATAATAGACTTTGCACACACCACATTTGGAAGTGGAAATAGGAGTAATTCCACCTCTGCCGTTCACCATGGTCCCGACTGCGGTTTTCTTACGGGACTCGACAGTTTGAAACGCCTACTGTTAGAAATTTTGGCAGAAGGTTAGTATTAGACGTTTGAAATTCAGTTAAAAAGGATCTTCAGTGATGGAATATCAAACTGAATTAGATATCTTGATCCAGTGTGCCCAGTTTCATCACTATTGAAAATAAAGTAAATGAAGTTAACTGTTGTATTACCTCATAGTGATACTCGAATAATATTTTGCATGGCAGTATATTTATAAAATTAATTTTCAAGATTAAAGACGTGATTTTCAGCACTTAGTTTGAAGTGTCTGCATTATCTGATATTTGGTCAGCGTAGCTTCTGGTGGTACATAGTGACTGCAGAATATTATTTTAAGTGCAGGACGTCGCCAGAACAGTTTACAGTGGCTTTTATTCCGCAAGCGCTCAATGACTTGCTTTTTTTTTAAAAAAATATTTACGTGTTGAATAACATGGAAATGTTTCTCAGTTAAGACATGCATCATGTCTTCTACTATTTGGTAATAAGACTGTTTGTGTTTTTGGTGTATTTTTTTATTTAAATTGTTCAGTATGTGTAAAATTGTGCTGCTGGGTGAAGCAGTTTGTTTGTTATGCCATTATTTCCTGCCCAGTATTATCACTAGTGTATTTGATATAAGTGTTGTGTGGCTGTGCGTCATTTTTACTGTTCTCAATTAGATTTTATTTCTACTGAACGCAGTGGTCATAAATGATTTTTCATGTACATTCCATCACACTCAAGATTTATGAATTTATATTGTACGTTTAATGCTGTTGATGATTGTTCCATACGAAATGGTTGTCGTGACAAGTTTGGCTGAAGGAAACCCAAAAATTTTGATTTTAATGGTGACTTGATTGTTTAGTTTTGATAAAGACTACATGTTAATTAAATGTTTGGAATGTGGATGTCGTCGTGGACCACTGCTGAAAGTAGTATTTTATCATAAGTTATTGGTATTGATACAGATCTGGATGCTGTATTTCGATTTTTATGCAGCCTTATTTTTATGCAAATCACAATCACCATAGTTTAAAAAGTATCTGAGGAAATGTAAAAAAAATACATACAACCAATACAATGAATATGTTACAAATGTTTATAAATTATTTTTGCAAATAAAATCTTTTTTGATATTGAGACACTGTCCTTTGTGCCAGCTTGAGTGTTCGTCTGCCACGGCACGTTTCACAGACACGTGGAGGTAAACTAAAGTAGTACTATATACAGTTTCTTCAGCAAGTACAACAGATGATAAATTGCATAGTTTGAGTAATTGGCAGTGTTGAGTAAGGACTTTTAAAATAGTGAAACAGGTAAGTGGGGTGTAACATTTTGTCAACAGCAGAGTTATTAGCGATGAAAACATTGGCTCTGACAGACTGAAACAGGAAGGGAAAAAGCCAGGGTCTCTGTTAAGAGATCATTGCAACAATCGCCTGGAGTTATTTCTTAAAACAATAGAAATCCCAAATTGTGATGAGCACATCCTCCAGAATGTGTTCTACCACTGTGTCACCTTGTTAAGTTTTAGATACCAAGACCTATGATGGTAATTGTACTATGAATTACTTTATTTTAATGTAGTGTAGTACTGTACCTCATATTCACTGAAATATCCTACAGAAAAAGAAAATGAAGAAATATTATGTACTTTCAAGTTCTTGTAAAGTCCTTGTCAGGTGATGTTCAACTTAGCAAGTTTTACATATAAATGCAAGATTTCCTTTATTGCTACGAAATATTTGGGGAGTGTCACTCATATTTTCATAAATAACCAAATACTTTAACATTCTTTCAAAATCTGTAAACACAAAAACAACCTAAAATATGAATAAAATTCACTAGACGTTAAGTACTGCACACGTTGTGGAGTCGTGAGTATTGCACAGCGAGTAGAGTGATAAAAGTATTATACATTGGTAGAAAAACTGTTGGCCATTTGTTCAGAAAAACTACTTCATTTAAACAACTTTATTTCTTCTAGGCAGGTAAAAAATTATTTGGAAAAAAAAAAAAAACAAGCCTTAACAGGAATTGTTGTGGTTCATTGTGGCACGTTAGAACCTTCGAAGAAATTACAAAAGTAGAATATCACTGTAATTAGTGCTTAAAAATGAACAGGTTATTTAACTGATATTTAATACACATTTAAAAAATATAATTCGGAAAGCAATTAACATCAATTAGAAAGTTTGTTCGAATAAGTGCAGGTGGTGAAAGTGTTAAAAGTGGTAACTAATGGTAACTGCTTTTTGGCTCATGAAACAACAGAAATGTGTTCTATTATGAAATTGTATACTGAATTAATTTCTGACACAGCTCCTCTTTCAGATTTTAGTTGATTTTCAGCAAATTTTAGAGCGTGGTACCCATGTAATGCTTGTATCCCTGGTATCGAGTCTACAGACAATTAAATTCACCTTTCTATCCAGTTTGTACAGTATGCAAGTGTTATCTCGGTTGCATGCAATTTTTTACAGTCTTTGATACGTATTTTCAAAGTTAATGACCTAAGCGCATCAAACTTGGCTAACTTCAGGATCTTGAAGGGTCACTTTTTTTTAGTATATTTTGCATTCTTAACTTTGATAGCAATGGCAGCATAATGTAAATTATAAATTAGTGAGAACTGTTTATGAGCACAATTCTAAGAAATATCAGAAATATTTATAAATGTTGTTTCGCATGAGATAGTTTTGGAGTCGTCTGATTTGGCATCCATATGGCCTGTATTTGATTGCTTTATAAAGAAAAAGTATAATATGATTTGCTGAGAGAACCACCACAATATTTTCTTTTTAATATGGAAATTAATTTGGTAGAATGAAAAAAATTAATATAATTCATCAAAGTACCGTCCTATTCAGGGTTCAAGCTAGGTTTGATTGGATGCAGCACATTGACTACTGGAACAGTTACGCCTATCACTGTATGCAATTGTACTGGTGCAGTAATGTAAGTTCAGTAAATAGCATATGTAATGAGATTCAACACTGATGTTGTGTATTAAAGAAATGTTACCTCTTTCAAAACATTTGAATGTTTGCAAGTGATTAATAGGAGATGTACATTTCTTACCACCAAAATAAAAACATGATTTTTAGTTGGAAGGCTTTACAAAAAATCATTTCCTATATGGGTGATTTATTCTGTTCACACTGGTGAAGATTATAGTGAGATAAAACTAGATTATGCACAAACCATTAAAAGAATTATTCAGCACAAACTAATTACATACTCAATATTATTACAATGATGAGAAAATCTTTATCTTTTTTAAATATAAAAGAAATTTTTTTTGTGTGTTTAGTATTGACTGTGTTTGGATGAAGCTGTTTTTAGCAAAGCACTCCCTAATAAGTTTTGTAAAGCTTGTTGGTTGCATCTGGTGAAAGATTTGGATTTTACGTGTACTATACATACAAATAGCAGTCTTCAGTTTCCAGTACACTTGTAAAGGCTGGACAGCTTCACAACTTCTTTTCAGAATAAGCGTGACTTCGAACTCATTTACAATACCACTTGGTTTACTGTTGGATCACGCTTTTACACATCTTGGCAAGCTTTGAGCCAATAACAATCGTGCAAAGAAACAAGGGTGGAATTCTGTGATACTAGATCTGGGTTGGAACTGTTCATTGGCCTCTGCTTTAGAGTAGTCAGAGGCTTGGTGATAGTGGGGTCTTAACCAACCCGCAGGTACCTGAACTGACAAAATCATCCTATTTGTTTAAATTGATAACTAACAGACTGAACAGAAATTTCTAAATTATCCCGTACACAGCTGCATCAAAGCTGTGGCAAACAAGTACTAGGTAGGTGCTAATTAAAATTGTTTACAAACCTGGGTGAATATGCCTAGATGAAATTCTGTACTTTACAAAGACAGGTACAGTATAGTCCATTCTGGATAAAGTGAGCACTAAATTTTTTATCTTCGAAAAAAATCACTGGCTATTACTGCATATAATTTAAGATTACCAATGGCAGCCTTCCTCCTTTCGTTGGCAGCGAATTACCAAACGTAATTCCGTGCGTTTTCTTCTCTAAATACAACATTACTCAAATTTCATCAAGTGAAGTTGACCTATGTGCATTTAATGTTTTTTAAAATGTTTTTTTATGATCTTATGCTGACTAATTAATTTGACTTGGAAATTGAAACTGCGATAGAACGAAAAGTTTTTAGTTACCTTCAAAAAATTATTAAAAAATTAAGTAACTTTGATAAATGGAATAGAAACTGTAATGTTAGTTATAACAATTATTTTACTAGCTGCAGTAAATATTTATTTCCATGTAGGTTTTCATTAAACATCTATCTAAAAACAAAGAAAATCATTAAAATTTGTTGAGAATTCTGGCTGTAGAAATGACTTTGAGTTTAGCGTACACAGCCAAGCGAACACCACTGTGTTGCAGAGCAAGTGCACCTAGATCTTTCTTCATGACCTGGCGGGTGGGTGAACGAGCATCTAGGTACCTAGTCTACACATTGCGGCGGTGGACAGCACTGAAATTTTATATGTGCGAAGATAGTGTTTTGTATCTCCATCTGAATGGGTCACAGTGCAGAAATGCGGGTGTCAGAATTTTATGAAATTAAAATTGTCTACGAACTTTTCATTCTGCTATTCACATTGCTACCAGCCAAGAGTGAAGTAGGTATACTATTATACTGTAGTAATTTTTACTCGTCTCAATGCACACAATTTCACTGCGACTTATAAGCAGTGTTATGTAATGTTTGGTAATTAATTTTTCAGGCATAATGTAAAAAATCTGGATACATACCCAGAAGGGATCAGTCTGCTAAGCTTGCAGTTGTGGAGATTAAATGTAGAATCAGTGAAAAATGTATTAATTTATGATTTACCAAGCTCCAAGATCACTCTTATTTAAATATATTAGTTGTAGGACATAACTGTTCGAAGATGTGGAGAGACAGCCAACTTGCCATCTACTCACTTGCATAGGAGACATGAAACCTAAAATAGCTACAAAATGTTAACAAAACAAATTGAAACTGGGCAAAGGTAAACCTCGTACACTTTCTTCAATTCAGTGAATTTAACCATTATACAGTAATATAGTGTAACTGATGCCACGGTAGTAGAAGCAAACAATACATTTTAAAAAATTCTCAAACTACTTTTTCGAAATTAGTTTCACACTTGTAGACAAACAAGTAATTTAAGCAGTGGAATTAAGTTGGAATTTTACTTGCTGTGTGGCAATACTTTGCTTCAAGCAAACTAACTATGTGAACCTTTGCCTTGGCCATTAAAATTCTGAAAAGAAAGATAAGTTGGTGCTGTACTTCATCAGAGTATCTTGTCCAAAGAAGCGGGCAATTTTATTTAACACTATCTTGTAGTAGTGGGTTGACAGAACAGTGTAGTTTACAGGTTTATAAAAGGAGGCTCTACAATATTAATATAACAGGACTGATTAAGTTCTAATTGGTCTAACTGCAGGTTCTACAAAAATTACACTTCAATAGAAAGAGGAAGAATAATTCTGTAAAGTAAAAAAAGTAAAGCAAGTGGCATATAACCATAGTGGGATTTGAAAGAATTGCTCCCTCTGCAAGTAAATATATTACTGCAAGTCATGAAATTCCAGAATACATATCTGTCAAGTATTTAGGGATTTACTTATCGTAGACCTTTGGTAACGGTAAGGATAAGGATTTACACGTTATATTAAATTGCATTTTGTTACTGCATGCCGAACCTACACATGATACTACCACAGCCCTTTTTTTTTTTTTTCCTTCCACCTACATGGCCAGCCCATATTATTATAGAATTATTTAGGCTGTTTTTTAAATACCCTGAATACTGTGAACAAGTAAGTACAGTGTTTTTTTTCTCGAAAACCCACTCATATTCATGAATTTTTCCAAACTTTTATTTTCGTAGCGTAATGTTACTCATCTCGGTACAGTAAATGGTTTTTGGCAGGAAGTCATAGCCTATTGGAAGGTAACAAAGCCCCACCTAATACAATATAACATATTTTTGCTGTAGCTAGGGCTTCATGAGTTAATTGTGTAACCAATATTTTCTGAAACAGCATATGTCACATGAAATTAAAGACTATTTTGAATAAGGTTTACTGTAGTTTCATTTTATATATCAGGTTTTACAATTTGTGATTTAGAAGTAGACTAAATTATTGTCAACTTCTTGGTGTATCAGTTTGTTGTCGTGAATGATAATATGAATGTATATTTCTTTATTAAAACAATATTGCCATTTGACACGTTTTCGTTACTAGCCAACAGTTTGGTGTATAAGAAGGTGTACAGTTAATTAAACACTAGAGAATGCTGTGTAGTACCTACAGGGGGTGTCTTATTACTAGGTCACGAAAATCCCGGAAAAGTTACGATTTCTGAAAAAGGTCAAAAAAGTCCCAAAATAGTCAATAATTGTAAGTACTGTATATTTTGGTATAAATCATGAAAATTATTTCAAGGTGTTTGATTCTCACCTATCTATTTGTTAGACGTGCATTTTTACACTGCTAGTATTTTTGGTGCACTGTGTATGTAAAATAATTAGGTAGTTTGTATATTACTTATCATAGTCATGACAAGTTCAATTTACGTTTGTATTGATTACACATCTAAAGAAATGCCAGAATAATAGTGTGGATTGAATGCACAGCACTCGGCAGCCATTGGTAGTATAAAAAAAAATGTACGTGCTACGCGCTATCGGTAGTTGGTGGAAAAAATTAAAAATTGTCAGCAGTGTTGTACTTGTTAAAAAAGTTCTTAATTCTATTTGAACTGTTCATTAAAAAAAGTCACTAAATTTTATTTTTACAGTCCAGTAGACACCCTGATCTACAATCTGCCAAATAAAATGTAATATTGCTGATGTCTTTGAAACCACACATGCATCAAGTGACCAAGTTATCAAAACTAGGTACGCTTTAATCAACTAATGGAAGCATAGTGTTGGTAATTTGTTACTATTTCAGCAGTTGTAACAATCACTTATTCAAAGTAGTATTTGTACTTCAGAGAAAGCAGTTAAAAAAAATACTTGACAACAGTTATTATGGTAAAATTGCTTAGTTTAACTCGTATTGTTTGCAGACTTTGCTAGCTAAAGGTATGACTCCTAAGGCGCGACTCATGCAACGTTAGCCGTGTGGCCGCGCATCGCTACCTATTGTGCATGCGCAGTACTCAACAGTTCTGTACTGTGCATGCACAATAGCTAGCGATGCATGGCTACCATCGCACCTTAGGAATCATGCCTTAAGGAGAAAGAATTACTGATTGACTCAACTGTTACAATCTTTGCATCACAAATACAGTACTGTATTATAAATAAGGAAAGTTTATTAGCGACTATAAAAATTAGTTACACTTCATGTTAGAATAAAATTCAGTTTCCCTTTCTCTTAGTGATTGCTCATGACATAATAACATGAATGGTTGACTACCATGTGGTGATACCCCAGTAGCCTTGAATATGTCCTTTTTGCATTTCCTCAGTTTCATTTTTAAGAAAATTAACTTAAAACAATTTGATGACAGAAAAAAGTGTGGTTGTTAGCAAAATATTCTGCTTGCTTTCAACATGCTGCTAATGTGTGCATAACTAGTAGTTGTAAAAGAAATATGTAGTCACATGTGGTCACTTAGTGAGATAACATGTCAAACAGAAAACAAAATAAGATATGGGACCATATCTGACATATTGTGTTCTTTCAAACTGATGAATGTGTTCATATCTTGCAATAAGTGTTGGCTGCTCTTAGAGCAAGCCTCAGTGGTTGTGTGTTTCTATATGGTTTGTCTGTTGTATGTACATATATGTTCAAAAAAGGGTAGGAATATCATTATTTGTATCAAATATGACAATTTGGTCCTCCGAAAAGGAGGGAGTCTTAACAAATGGGAAGTGTCATCTCACATGTAGCTGAAGAAACTACAAGTAGATTAGTTTGACTTTTGTTAAGTTTTAGAGGTGTAGCTATGAATGTAGGTCAGCAAAATTTGATTTTGAAACCATCACAAGCTATTTATTGTAAAAGTTCACATCACATGTGAACCATAAATGTATGTAGGCCAGTAAAACAATATGTGTGTGTGCTAAGTACATGTCTGTCTCAATAATTTTGAATTTCTGAGTAGAGCTTGTCTCAAGAATGTTGAATTTATGAGGAGACTGCTAGTTTTAGCACCAAGTTTAAAATAAATCTTCAGAAATAGGAATTGTTCACACACATTTTTATTGGTGAAAGTAAGTGTGTGATAGTTTTTCACATGTCAAAGCTACATTTTGTCATTAGAACATTTTTAGTGAATTGCATAGTGAAATATTGAATACAACACACACCTGTTAAAAGCTGTCTGCATACAGACTACAAACTGTCAGATATTAGTCATATTATGACAATGCAATGAAACATACTGAAAGTAGTGAACAGAAACCACACTTCTGTATATGTTTTGTTACACATTCATGCAAATAAAATTTAATGCTGTCACAGAATGACCGTGTTCAGAAAAACAATGGACATTAGACATTTTTGAGGAAATATTGTGTATTGTCGTAAATGTTTCTTTGAAATTATGAGTTTAATAGAAAAATTGCAGTTGTGTAACAATTGCTACATGTTATGCAGAAAATTGTTATCAGTTCATGTTTTTGGATCTGTTTCATGCTTGTGACATTTATTTACAAGAGCGAGTCATTTTTATCGGACTCTGAATGTCTGTAAGCAGTAATGCAAAACACAAAATTATGTACCAATAAATTTGTTTCTTTGCAAGCAAATTGCTACAAACTGTAATGTTCCTTATCAGGCTGGGACAGTTTTTAGATTTATCACAAAACATGTTTATTATAATCAACAAGTTTTATAGTTGCTTGCAGTTGCATAAGTTCAGTTACATAATATAAAAATATTACATCACTTTGATGTAAAAAAATTAGTAATTATCATTGTGTATTATATTTTTAAGTTTTTATAAAATCAAGTTTATTTTATAGGTCCACATTTAACATAGACTTGCAGGCACTTATTTTTTCCAAAATAATGTTTTGGTATGATACAGCTGTTTTGTTTTTTAATGTATATTTGGAACTAAATAGCATGACTGTTTTCAAATTATACAAGTGTAGTTTGCATTTGTTATTGCTAATATTAAATTATAAAAGATCACCTTTGTAATTCCAGTCAAAATATGCAAGACAGGTGGCAGTTGCTTTTTTCCCAGGTATGCACATAAAAATGGAAAGTGTGTTATTTCTCATTTTCATGCATACATACAGTATTTCATTGTGTTGTGCAGTGCAGAAAGTATACTGCAGTTGATGTCAAAGAAATATAGTTTTTGTACTTAATGTATGTCTTGTATGTTGGTCATAACTAACCCACCTTAAAAGAAAAAATTTATTTCAATAAGTGTATATACTGTAGTAATTGAAATGTGTTTTGCAGAAGGCATCCAAGGTAATGAATAGACAAAAAACAAGCTAATAAATAATTATACATTAAAACTGCAGTAGCTATGCAACAAAAGTCAGAGGTAGGGCATTTTAAAATGAGAACAAAATAAAAAGACGTACCGGTAGTAACAATTTCTCATGTTCTACATTATCAAATTATCAAATCTTTCTGCATAACACCATTCAATTGTAAGTGAATGTTATTTTTTTTGTACAGTTAGAGAGTTGTCCTTGTCAAGCTCACTTACGTATGTCAGGGACTTGACACATTTTTGTCACGGTATTTTAACACCTGTGAAGATAATCTTCAGTCCAGTACCTAGCACATTGCCTCGACTAGGGCAGAAGGTGCCTTGTTTTTTTTGTCTACATCTTAATAATGCACGCACACGTCCTTGTGCTATCTGCTTAAGAGAAAAAAACTACTCTACTGTATATTCTTGTTTCATTGGCAAGCATTCCTGTCATGTGCACTTGCAAATAGGTGCTCTGGTAGTTTACTTTATGGGCATTGAAAACATAAACATTGTAATGAATAAATTTTGGAACAGTCCAGGCAAGAACACATGATATTTGTTTTTATTGTAAGTAGTTATAAATAATCTGTATAAAATTACTTTAAAGTTCAGAATTTTTAAAGTACAGTTATCAAGTGAATTTCCTTTGGATAAAAAAAATCCGGGAAATTTTTTGGTATTTTGAATTCACACACGGCAGCCTTAAGTGTAAATTATCAGAAGTGTCCAAATGAAACTATGTAGTCAGTATGATTTTTCATTCAGAGCTGCAACATACGAAATAAAAAATTGGGTCATTGAAAAACTTGAAAAACTGAAAATTGTCAGTGGTTAATAATTATTAAATAAAGATGTGTTTCCATTGCAAGTTCTCCACGACTGATAATACTGTGCAGTGATAGCCATTGGCCAATTTAGCTCTTCTCTAGGGAAATATATAATTTAATTAAAAAACATTTGCTTCGTTATCAAATGCAAGCAAAGTTTTGTTTATTAACACTGTTTATGATACTGAAATTGCAGCAGATTAGCATGTTTATTTCTTGTTTATTCCTACCCATTTTAAGTTGTAAAATATTTACTTTAAATTGTCTGTCACTGATACGGTGCATTGTCTACTGAATATAATTTGATGAGCTACCATGCAGTTCCAGTTACTGCATTTCATGGTGTCTTGCCAGTGATTAAAATCTGTAATGTACTTCCTACAGATCTTGCCTAGCTGTTATCGTGGCAGTTCACTGGAAGTCTGGTGCACTTGCCAATTATTCTGTGTAAACAATGCTTTAGTTACCACGTAGACAAAAAAATTCTCACGTTTAATACTTAGAATTTGTGATTTCTTTTTATGTTGTAAAAACTAGAGGCCAAAATACATTTATTTATTAATGTGCTTGTAAAATTTCTCGAACAAAGTGGTGCTGTACGATTTGTTCACATGCAGATGTGACTACTTTACTTGCCGTTCTTGTACCATTTTGTGTAACTTCTATATGGTGCTGTTTTCAATTAATTTGACTGCCTTGTTTGTCAAGCAGTTTAATTATGTAAAAGTCTAACACTTGCTTACGGATGTAAATTAAAGTACTAGAAGTTCCTTCACAATTTTGCAAATTGTCAGACTCTTCTGGTTGAACAGATGTTCCGTAAATAAATACACAAGTGCGGATATCTAGCTTTTGTCCAATAAGTTTGCTCTGTCTGTTTAGTCGATTTTGGGAAAACTTTAACAGTTGTACAGCGTTGCTAGAAACTTTCAACTAGGAATGTTCTGTATCAATACATCCTAGAACTAAATGCATGAATTAGTGCAGTTCCTTAGAAAGTTCAAAAGTCCAAATTTTTATTCTTAGCAATAACTTGTGGAAGCTGGCCATCATAGGCTCCATGATGCAAGAACATTGGCATCACTAAAATAATCATAATAAAAAACAGCGCTATATTCAATATGTTCATTGCATCATTGGGAAAGATGTCCCAGGTGTTTTGGTGTGTGTTAAGGTTGTATTTGTTTCCATTCACTGAATGCAGTGTGTTCAAGTCTTAAATGCTTAACAGAACATGAATGTACAAATAAAATTCACGTTGTAAATAAAAGTATAAAAACCGTTGAATTTAATTTTGTTGTGTTTTATAAATTGCCATACCACCAACTTCGTTATCACTATGGAAGTTACACAAACTTTTGCGGCTGCTGTCTTCGTGCTGAGTTTGAGCTGCGTCAAAGGTTGATTTTTCTCAACATTTCAGTAGTTTTTGCAGCTGTCATTTTCAGAAGCAGTAAGAGACCAGCTGACTGATGCAGGGATGTAGCCAGAGGGTGGGTCCAGATCCCCTCTTTTCTGTGGTAGATTGAAGATGGCAGCACATTGTTTAATGTTTATTATTCTGGTAAATGTGGCATGCTGTGGTGTATGCTTCAGTTTATTCTATCGTGGTCACTCCTATTCTACTACTAAAAAACTTAATTTCACGTGGCTGAATTTTGCTTACATGTGTCTCTCTCGCATGTGTAGTTTTTGTTTCTACTGGACACCATCAGTTAGGTAAAACTACACGTCACTAATGATTTAAATAATTTTTTTTGGGAACAAGAAAACTAAATATTCTCTTATGGTAAATTTTTTTAACTTGTAGGGGTCAAATTTGGTTTTTTGGATCTAACGACATAATTCTTGGGAACCGTGGAATGTCATTAGCATACTGCAATACCAATAGATGTAAAAGCTGCGTGATTTTATATTTGACACTAGTGTAGAAAGTCTGTATTGCTGGAATATTAAACTTGCTGTGGCCCTCAACAATTTTAATAGTACCTCAAACAGAACATCTAGGCTGTTTGTGTCACCAGCTGATCCAGTTGTCTTATCAGAGTAATGCAATGTTGCCTAGTTCACACTGGTCACAGCAAGTTGAGCACACAGTTTCTCAGCTATGCTCTAAGAATCTTAATAGAACTACTTAGAGTTGAACTATCACTATCATGTTTTTTTGCTTGTTTGCATGTAAAATTGTTAACATTATGATGTCTAGTAAACCTCGAGTTCAGTCGCAGCACATGCTGCATCACACAAACAAAACTTGACTCCTGTTATAACACCAAAGTACATAGTAAGAGCCCTACCACCATCGAACAATAGCTCAGAACCAAGGTGCTGGGAACTAGCCCATCAATACATTAATAAATCTCTACAACCCCCAGGTCTCAACATCAGATAATCGCAGCTATAGCACCAGAATACCACTACACCCCCACAGCTCCTTTTGAATTTCCCCACCACACACTAGTTCACTCCCTGGCCGCTAGGGTATCCAATAACACTTCCACCACCGTCATTACTCTGTGTGTATAAGCTCACCGCCTGATGAAGCTGGCCTAGCCAACAAAATGTCGTGCAACAATGTGTTTGTCCTTTTATTTGATTGAAAGCATCCGTACTCTCAGAATAGAAGTGATTCACTTAACAAGTTAAGCTTATTGTGTGTTTACTTTTTTCATCCAATAAATTATCACACAGAAAATTTCATTCAAGTATACTTTTAAGTAAACTGACAACTCAATTATAGATCTGATGAATGTAAGCGATGAAAGTGCAATTTTTGCTACACTTAAGAAAAGGTTCATCAGGAAACTATTACTGGTACTGTGACGGGGTGGCTGTCTGTAGTCCCTGTTCGCGGCGCTAGATGTGTCGCTGTCTCACTGTTAGGGTCGTTGAGGTTATGTAATGTGGCTTGCTCCAGATAGCTCAGTTTGTTTAAATTATTTGCAGGTGTAAACATCCATTGTGATTTCACTAATTAAAACTCACGAAATATGACAACTGTTGGTTTATTTTCAATCCTACTGTTCATGTTTTTTTCGCTTCGTGATGTTGCTACAAATGGCGGTTCGGTACCAAACACAAATAGAACGGTCAGATGTGTGGCGTTACCATGCCCGAAGTTGATAAAAAAAAAAACGAAACACCCGTCCGTTGCCTGAAACTTAGCAATTGCTCTGCTATGCTATCCCACAGTTATGGCACAAACCCCATATCTCCCGCCACCTTCATATAAATTTTAAAGTTCAAAGGAAAAAAAACACTCTAGGGGCACTAAAGCCTCCTACAGTGCTCTCAGGGCCAGTTCCGCTGCGCCCTCGCGACCTGCTGACGTCTCTCTTCAACACGACTCCCTCGGGCCAGCACCCAGCACCAACTCAACCACTACGGGCCAGCGCCCGGCATCCACTGTCTACCTCTCGGCAACGGACATGGTAACAAATAGCGCACCTTGGCGGAGTGATACAGCAGAATCCAAAATTTATCAAAACCAGCAAAATTACACTTAAAACATGAAATAAAGAATTCCAAAATTTGAATTTATTGTTTTTACATCAAAATAATATTAACTGGGGACAAAAGGTGCGCAACAGTGGAACTATTTTCACGGCGCAATACCCTAAGCAACCCCCTGCGACGGCTGACCTACGTGCGTCAATAACCTACGCCATGAAGAAATTCCATGAAGCAAGTGTTCAACCACAACGTCGGTGCCAGAAATCCTACAGCCTGGAGAAGCTTGCAACACAAGAAGTTGTTCACAAAATTTAATAAGATACTAAAATTGCCAAAACTCACAATTTAAGAAAAATACAAAAAAAAATTATAACGAAAATAATTAAAATTGTACTGTGGTCAATTTGAAACCAAACAAGCCAGGAAAATAACCAAATAACTACCTTAAAATTCCCAACTGTACTTTATATTAAAATTTTGAAAAGATGAATTAAAATTAACCATGTCCCCAATTACTAGGTTATTGAATTCTGTTGTATCCCGAACTCACATGATGAACCAATACTGAATAGGCGTAAAGTCGGTTATTAAAGATTTAAATTTAACTAAACAAAATATTTATGTATATAGGTTTAAATAAGGTGGGGAAGTGGCTGGGCACTTCACAGTACTGTACGTACCATAACAAACTTCATGACTCAAAAAGTTTTTTAGGTATTTGGAGAACATGTTATAATACACTGAGACTTTAGAAGTAAAACCTCTTTATAACAAAACTGAAGGGGACTGAACATTTATGTATTTGCTTTAAAGGGGTTCTTCATAAAGAGGTAGTGACAATGTCTATTTATTCCCAGTGTTAACTAATACGGAAATTACATTGTCTCACTCTATTATCGACTAAATGAGCTGAATCTCATGGAGCATACATACATATATATATATACATACACACACACATACATTTTATGTGTATTTGAAAATATGTGTTGGTTTGATTAAAAAAATTTTAATTTGCTAAGGGAGCTACATTTTTATAAGAGAAAAAAAAATACTAATTTTAAAGTAGGGGGAGACAATTTTTCCGAATAAATTTCACACCATGTGCAGCTGAGTGTTCTAAATATCAAAAGAAAATGTAGGTAAACTAGAAAAACATCTGATGAGAGTCACTGCTGATTCTAACCATGTAATGACAAATTAGGTGGGGTTCATCAAGTCTCCACGGTCTCTCCTACTTTCTGTGAGACTTCAAGACGTGCTGAATCTTATACTTATCTTTTCTCTTTTGTTTTTTGTAAACGGATTATGTACAAAGATTTTAAAGTTTTAAATACAATCTATAAAATAAGAGAAACCCCTAAAAAAATTACTATTCAGGAACTTTGACATAAAGGTTTCTTTTTTGTCAAAGAGGCAAAAATATGTTTGATGAAAGGAGTTGAAAATGCTGAAATTTTTTCTTTTTGATTTGTACTGACAACTTATTTAGGGCAGTTTACAATTTAGTTAAAATTGCTTGTTTCAAACATGCTGTTATTTACTTCAAACACAAGACCGTACTGTTTAAAACCAGTTTCAGTTCATTCCAGATTATCATAAACCTCTATTCCCAAAATATTTTTAACGAATTACCGACAATTATTCATGACAGGAGAACAGGAGAATAGTAAAATGGCAAACACATACAGAAAACAATTTATTGACATACTAGTATGCAACAGAAATATTTGACACAGCCTGGATGATTTTTTAAATTAAAAACACTGAAATTGCAACATGTATTTGTTGTGTTTGAAAAGAAAAATGCAACACAAAATTATGAGGCAGCCCAAAAATAGTTTTAGTTGTAAAAAAAAATAAAAAACACATTGAAAAAAATACTGTGATTTAGTAGTGCACCATGCAACTACAGAGTCTACACCATTATCACTAAGGCATAAATCATCCCAATTGTAAATAGAAATTACATTGATTTTTAAAATTGGCTTTGTGAGTATTTTAAAACATCATTCATAACCAAAAGTAATTCAAACAAAAAACATCTATGAGACCATATCAAAGACAACACATCCACAAACAATCAACAGTGAGCTATTAAAACTCCATATAAAGTTTGTTTTATTCATATTTTGAGATTATCCTCATTCTTAACTTTCTAAAACTGCCCAAAAATGTAGCCATGGTTTTATGTGAAATATGGTGGGGTTTTCGGAAGGTTCGCAACGAACCTACCCAAGACTTAAAAAGAGTTCCTCGAACAGTCTACAGTGCCTTCAGAAACATCCCATTCAGGTACAAATAAAAAGCTTTGTTTAGACTCGCAGCATAAAAATTGCAGCAACCACAACAAATGATCCGCCAAACTAGTTGTACACTATGTAACCCTCACAAGCAATAATATTGCAACTTATTTATTTGATTTGAGCTTGGCTCCGACTGAAGGCATCACACCATTAGGGGTTTCACAAACCATTACAAATCTGGTAGGACATAGCCACGTACAGTAAAATTAGTAAGTTTGTGCAATGAATATCCTATTAGGCATAGTTCTTAACAAGTTATTAACAAGAGTGTGCATCTGTTTCAAATTTCCATGTTTGACGCACGAGAACCAGAGTACCACGCTCGAAGAAAAGCATATCGCCTCTATTCACAACATGCCAAACTGATGTGCAATATTTTCTTTGTAGTCTTTTTTCCTATGGAGCTTAAAGTTGTGACCCTAAAATGTTATTTTTGGCCAATATGAAGTAAAGGGCAATGCATGCATCTTGTTTGTACTGTATGAATTCAGGTGGTATCTTTGGAGTGCCAGCATAAAAAAAGCAGTTTTAGTGGTTTTGGGAGCTCAAAAATCATGTTTCTAACAAGCGTGATAAATTTTTAAAATACCAGAAGCATAGTTTCATGTGTGTGATCTTTCCGTAGGTATACGCAACATAAATAAGTTAAGCAGTTTCACTTAAAAAAATACATGTGACACACTAAAAACCATCCATGTGCCAGGTGAAAACTTCTCTTAACTTTGAGGCAGGGCTTTAGACTACGAACAGTAGGGCAGTGTTTCTGTAAATTGCTCAACGCCTGAACTGCTGTAATCAAACTTACAGATCTGCCTCTTTCTTCACCAAGATATCTACAATAGTGAAGTCTGCAAGGCACTACTGAAGGGTGGTACAATATTCTCTAAATGACATACACTGTCTCTTAATTACACCTGTACGATGATATCTTTGTTTTAAGAGGATGGCATGGAGAGTTAAGGAAGGTTGATACAGTACGTTGTCTTTTATGACAAATTCACATCTTTCTGGACATGGCTGACAACAATTCAATACTACAGACGGACAAAGGATAGTGCACAGGTCAAGGACCTCATTGTTTGAGTCGTGTATAGTGAAGATTATTGGTGGTGTTTCGTGAATCAAGGAGGCTCTTGAGCCCTTACACACTGCTTCTATTGTAGCAGGTGTGACAAATGATTTTTAAAAAATATTAGTCTGGCCACAAATCACGTGATATTCCTCAGTTATACACACCTCCCTACCCAACCCAATGGACGCAACACAACTTCCGCAGGACAACAAGCTAATGTCTCCATTACTTCATGGTGAACCGAACACCTGAGATATACTGTGAGTACAAATAATGCTGCACCCACAGCTTGCTTAATGGAAAACAAAGTAAGTTTTAAAATAATGTAAAAGAGAAATTGATTCTAAAAAAAAAGTTTTACAAAATAAATTTTATAAAAATATTCATTGCACAGATCTTACTTCAACTGCTTCAATTATGTTTTGAACAGGTAGTGGGCATGCGTAAGAAAATTTCTTTTAATTTGTTCAAGAAAACCATTAAAGTAACCTTCTAGCAATCTAACTTATTGTGTAATTAATGTTGTACTTATGTTTCACTTTGGGAATGTAAAAATACAACACACACATGTGTATAGATAATGAAACCAGTAAAACCTGTTTCAATACTGTATCAAATTTAACATAACTGTGGGAATTCCGTCAACATTAACTGCTGTATACGTACTTAACAGTTACGATAATGACAATAAGGGTTGCAAATAAATTTCTGAACTCACTTTCAAAAATGTGAAGGTCACAAAATGTACTGAAACAATTACAAATGTATAAAAATGTATGTATAAAAACAAAAATATATATATAAAGCACTTTAATACATTAGAAAAACTATATGAAAACACTGTACTCTAGATTAACATTTATGTATTGTCCACTACTTCCTCCTGAACTATGTTTAAAAACAAGAACAAAACATCCAGAATTCATCACAGCAAACAAGTCATTAACAGCACTCATCACAGCAAACAAGTCATTAACAGCATTCATCACAGAAAACTTTAATAAAAGTCACCTACACGTGTACAAGGCAAAACGAAAGTTTGATAAGTTAGTAATAATCAATAATTAGCTTTGTAACTGGCAAGTGAATTTCTTAAGTTCCATCAGTGCACTACATTTTTAGTTCATTTTTTATATATCTATGGCAGTGTGTGTTCCTTGTACTACATTCAAATTAAGTTCATAAAGTTTATAAACTTATACAGTACTGTATTATATTTCAGTTGAGTCACTAAAAAAAAAAATACAACAAAAAGTTATTCTATAATTTCACGTATAGAAAAACTGTAACAATTTTTAACGGTTTAAAGCAAATAACAACAGTGACTGTATGTACATCATCTCATCAAAATAAATTATAGCACATGGTACAGTGTGCTATTAAAAAACTGCAGCATCACTGTTTTAAAAAGACCCTGTTTACTAAGAAACATAAAACACATACTTGTCCAGGTTTTATTAGCCTAAGTATAGATGGAAACGGAGAAACACAATGAACACGTGCAGTAACATTTCACAGTACCAAACTCAATGGCTTAGCCAAAACCACCAAAGAAAACTTCGTACTAACGTGGAAACTGTGTTGGTTCCTTTCCGTTAACACTAGTCAACAAGAGAATTTTATAACAATATTAAACAATAATAAAATAAAGGATTACCACTTTACTTTCAGCTCTAGCTTTCAACAGTCATATTTTTACTTTTGGTAACTTATTATTTATTGTTCACTCCTTTCACAGTCCAGTAACAAAAGCTAGGAAGACATGGTAGTGCAGATGTTATTACTTGAAATCCCAGGGTAACTACTGGTACACTGAGTTTTACAACGGAACTAGGAGATTAAGTCTGTCTATAACTCAAATACACCCACTGAAACTAGTTTCAAATACTGTCATTTTAACTTTTCCATCTTAAATGATGCAATTGTAGCAAACTGGAGCAAATGCTCTACATGAATTACCAAAAGAGAAGTTCAGGCACTCCTTGACTCAGTATCAGATGGTTCATAGAACACTAAGAAATGGAAGTTACAGTATTTAAAATCCAGTAAATTACTGTTTTAAGAATTTCCTTAACTTTTTCAGATAAAAAAAAATAAATCTTTGGAAAGCTACACAAAGATGACAACAGATTTAATTATTAGCTCACATATGCAAGAAATTTAAATTTGGCAGTTCATAAACAAACTGTTAACTGGAGAGAGAATACTTTTCATTATTACATACATATATGTATGGTAACCATAATATACCGAACTTGGTAAAACAATGCACATCAGAAAAATAATTAGGCTCTACGTTCTAAAAAAAAATTAATCAAGTCTGAAATGATCAAACAAAAAAAATTTCATTCACATGGTACATATTGGTCATAGCAAAATATTTTGCACAGAACAATTTAAGTACAGTATCAGCTATTTTAATTCCGTGTGCAATCAGAACTTGCTGTTTTGGACCAAAAAATAGACCATAAACTTAATTTAAATTTACTTATGCCTGGACTTGCTGAAGTGTTTGTGACTGGACTTGAATAAAAGTAAACTAAGTATGAACTGCGCTATAAATATCAATGTAAACAAATATTTCAGGGACATAAAGGTAAAAAAAGTATGGTGGGGCAATTTAAAATACTGTATAATAACTTTAAAAAAACACTACATATTAATATTTTTGAAAACACAGTTACGTCAAGAACACTATTAAACCATTAACAATTACTGATGTCAATGCATGAAACACAAAACACTAGTTTCTACTGAGCTTCAAACAAAGGGCAAACAAATGTGCACATGCACACACCCACACATGTTCGTGCTAGGTTCATCTGCCTCCAAGGAGCAGCCGCTGTTCACAGCAGAACACACTGTAGACTAGGAACAAAAGAGCACCAACATATGCAGCTATCTCACAGTAATGTAAATAGCCGCCACCAGTGTCTACACTAAATGAATTATCACTCAATGAAGCTACTCTGCCCATGTGCTGTGGGTAGGTGGGAACGTTCCACACAGGTGCCACAGATATCGTGGGAGGTGCAGGGTACAGTACATGGGGAAACACGCAGTACACGTACGGCGGGCCAAGGTACACGTTCTGTGTGGAAATCTGGCGACCCGCCAAGTCCATGGTGCTGGATATTGACTCTGGAGTAGAGAGCCCACCAATGCAATCCCACCTAGGAGTGGACACTCCACGACCCGTGTAGTCTACTATCCTGGGTACAGAATCGGCGACAGAGGACTGGCTAGCTAGAGAACCGTACCCAGAGCTGCGACTGGGGGAACGAGAATGACTCGTGTAGGGCTTCTCGACAAAGCTGAGGGGCTCGTATGAATCTCGCCACCTACTCCACTTCCCACTCGGCTGACGGACACCAGAAGACAGCCTTTGCCTCAGCGTAGGTGAGCTCCTAGCAGATTTACAGTCCTGCTCGTTATTGTAACTTGTAAATTTAGAATCCTTCAACTGGTTCCACGTCTGCAGATTCACACCACGAAAAAGGTGTCTGTCAATATTTCCTCCATACTCTTTAGTCCTAAAGATGGTTCTTGGTTTGTTCTCCAGAGATCCTGTGGAAGTGAAGCCAAGTTTCAAATTATTCATGGCTGTTCTCAAGTCATCGTAAGGCGTGACACTAGTATTTTTAAGAAATCCGTTTATATCTGTGCGAGATAAAACTGGCTCACTTTCAGAATGTTGCTTACGCTGTTCTGCCTCACGTGGTGGAGTTGTCTGGTGATCTGTTTTCTTCTCATTCCTGATTACAGATGCCACAGACTTTAATCTGAAGGAACAAAACCAATTATTTTATTGTCATTTATACCTAAATTTTCACATTACAGTAATAGACTAAACCAATTCTTACTCAAAAAAATAAAGAACAGCATAAAACAGTGAAGCAGCTGTTCTGATGTTATACTGTTCGAAGGAGCATGCTAAAATTATCAGCAACTGTACAGAAATAGAAACACACTAACAGGGTCTTCTACTGAAAAGTAGCTATTACAATATAAACAGATTATTTTAACAACCATTATTATTCTTGCAGTATGAACGTAGCTTGTGGAAATTATTTTCCTCTGGACGGTCACCACCACCCAGCAGTTTAGCACTGTAATAACTGGGCTACCATAACTCAGCTATGCAAATGGTACCAGAAAACCATCACAACATGAGAATTGATGATACTATGTTATAGAAAGATTAGTAGTATGGAGAGGTGGTTATCATAAGTGCATACTGTTTATACACACTATAAAAGTGAGGCTATGTACACAGGTGTAGCAACAAAGGAAGTGACAGCATTTGTGGCTGTAGTGTTATCTCAGTAATTTTTGTTCAATAATCATGGTAAATTTATTATGATTGTATTTTATTAGAGCCTTGTTATAAATCTTGCCACTTACACGTAACATTTTCCTAGTTACAAGGCTACCTTCAACAGTTCTGTAATAGGAAAACTGCTTTTTAGAATAGTTACCCTTGTAGAAGTACACATTTTTTGAGTTTGAGGAACATTATAACAAGGTTCTACTGTAATGTATATGAGCTACAACAGAAACACAAATTACAATGCTTGGTTCGGCCTCTAAAATAAGGTCACCAAGAAGTCCTAAATTATGTAAATGATGATATATCAACAGTGGGTGTACTCTAGTGAGCGGAGAGAAGGAAGGCTGTTAGTGTGTTAATCAAGAGTCACAGGTTTTTAGGACAAGACTGATAGTTAACGTGAAAACGGATGCAAGGGACAGCATTCGTGGTAGGGCACTGCCGCACTGACGAACACAAATACTCAAAAGGTTGCGCTGTTGATAAATAACATAGGAAAAGTTGTAAAAAAAAAATGGATTGCAAAATGTGTTTATTGTCAGACGATGCATACATCTTTCAGCTACTTTCAACACAGGTAATCACCACGCAGATACTGGTGCACCAGCTTTCCAATACTGTCTGCAAATAACGTTGCTACCTGGCTATTTAACCATGTTGATAGTATCCCACTGTTCATCACTGCTGTTGAAGCGTAGTTCTCCCGGCCACTTATTGTCGCACACATGCTGACATGACCGTAACCGATGCATTGGTTTGGTCTCTGAACGTGGTTTGGGGAAAGGGGATAGACGACAGTGCTGTATTACAATTTGCTTGTAATCATTTAAGGGGCATCTCATGAAGAAACATAACTGTAATCACAACATTTGATGCAAATTGTACGCATATCATGCCCAAAATGTTCAAATGAACAAGGTTCAAACGGCAGAGGGTATTGGAATACTGGTAAACCGGAACAACAAGTGTCTCAATCTGGCGGTGAACATGTCGAAACGTAGCTGAAGGATGTACATATATTTCAACAGTACAAGCATTTTATAATTAATTTCCATTTTTTATAAGACTCTCTGAGGATGAAAATAAACCCTCGTACATAAAGTTGAACAAACATATCTTCAATGTAGAATAATGGTACAGACAATTTGCTTGCCTTCCCAACTTTCTCAGGCAGCAAGCAGTGGGATGCTACGCTGCAGACTGTCGAGATCTGGTTGGCAGTCAGTGAACCTAGCAACTGGAAGGCACACTAGGGTGCAATGGGAAATGTTAATAAAAGTAATTATTTTTTAAAACCAGGTAACCGTCTTGAATTTGTGATGTACTAGTGGACCAGTTCTCAGCATCCCTGTTGTACGGCACGAGCTGCAATTGGGCTTTTTTGTCGGACATTTACCTCCCAGCTACTGATTGGTGGCATATTGCATGCATCAAACAAATGTTACCTCCAAAGAAAAATTAACTACTGCAAAATTGACTACAGGTATACAACACAATGGATAAATCTGTACACTTCATGGCAATTCTCACCGAAAAACCAAACAGCAAATCTGAATGTTGTTGCAAAACATGGTTACAAATTAACAATTGTATAGTAACCATTTTAGTGGCAGCTTTCTTGGAGGTACACATTTGAAAACTTCAGATATATAATATTTTTTAGAAATTTGTTATTTATAAAATTGTAATAACTTGACACCAATAAAAGTGATTGAATCTGAAAAAAAAAATTTACTTTAAAAAAATGTGTGAAGTACAAAAACATACAGTGCCGATGTACTATGTATTCGGTATTTTTTGCACAGGCAACGAACACTGATCTTTCGGTCCTTGGCACTACGAAGGTCAAAAGAAAACATTTATGCAGCAGTAGGGCTCCGTTTTAACTTTTGTTTTTCAGTACACAATCAAGTATCAAGCTTCAAAACGTCGTTTACTCAAATATGAAATTAGTATTTTGTAATCCGTGAGACATTTTAATTCTCAGTGGTAAAAAACTATATGTTTCTTTGTCTTATTTCTTGTGATGCGCCAACAATCAACACAAAACATTTTGTATTTGTTAATACAGTATATGTGGCGCAAATAAGAAGTTGCAGTTTCTATCTATCTTGAATGGAATTTCCGCTGTGGATTATGAATAACAATCATGAGCTTACAATTTTCATTCAATAAGTTTGCAAAATAGTTGACAATAGATAGCCAGCAAATATTTGGCTTTATCATCATGGCCGAAGTGTGAAACATTTAGACATTATGAATAAACAAAATGACTTGAAAGCATAAATGTAGCTATGTATGGAATTATTTTACAGTAGCAAAAATTTCATTTATGAATTTTCTTGCACAAAAATTTCTAGAAGCTAAAAATCTTGTCCGAAAACAAACATTACAATACGCTTTTAAGACATTTCCATTGGCTGAAGAACTACACTGTGCAATATGTACCATCCAGTGTTTCCAAACATATCGGAGTTCTAGCGTCGAGCATTGGAATTTTTTTTCCATTCCTGAACTATTATTACTTAATGAAACCTAGAAACTGATGAATTTATTTAATTACTAACAATTTCTGTGAATACAGCTGGTATTTACTGCGATTTACATTAGGACTGTCTGCTTATCTGGCAATAGTTAGTTCTTTTGTCTGTATAGAGACTCAATGTACAGTCTTTGTGATTCTGGCCAATTTTTTAAAGCATTAACTGTGTACGGTCCAGAACACAAATAATTTGTGACTTAACAATAGCAACAGACCTTTGAACATGCCCATAAGTAGTTAATAAAAATTATTGAGTGGTAAAAACAGCTCATCTCAGTTAAAATATATATTATATATTTATGGGACTAATGAAAACACAATAGTATATGTTTCAGGGCCATTTTTATAAAGCGGATAAAGCACTGCACATATAGTAAACCTGTATTCTTTTTTGCCATATTAACTTATTTGTTAGTTTTTATAATTGATCAATTTTAATATTTTACAGTCATAATACTTAAGAAACAATTCAGAATACTTGAATATTTTCCAGACCTGGGGGTCGATTCTCGAGTTGTTACGAGCTTATTTCAAATTGCAGAATTTCACTTACTAAACTTTGAAACCTTTATCTCACTATGGCAGAATGGTATTCTTGAGTTGAAATTCCGAAGTGCGGAATCTTAGTGCGAGATCTTCCTCAGTTTCGAACTTCCGGTTACACTCCCGCGGCAGAAATTTGCGTGTGAAAAGAACGCTCTACTTGTATGACGCACTGAATGCACCCTCTGGAGGAAAAAATCATTTGTTCTGTCGTCGTGCGCAATATTAGCACGCGTATAAACAGAATTATAAAGAAATTATATATAATTAACAAGCAACGTGTTTTGTAATGCAATATTATTGCGTACAAATAGTTATAAAGTCTTTATCAAGAGAAGTTTAATTCACAAGTAATTTTATTAGAAATTCAGGACACTGCTGCCATCTTGCTGCTATTTTACAAACACAACGATGTTGCCTTTTTTTAACGAGCACGGCTGTTTGCAGAACT
Source organism: Medauroidea extradentata (assembly GCA_003012365.1). Classification (NCBI taxonomy): domain Eukaryota; kingdom Metazoa; phylum Arthropoda; class Insecta; order Phasmatodea; family Phasmatidae; genus Medauroidea; species Medauroidea extradentata. The sequence goes on from PNEQ01047882.1 coordinate 30,466, forward strand.
TGAATTTGCTACGTAAGATTGTTTCTGTATTGCACACTTCTTGTAGGTACTCAAAATTTAAGTCACCACAAAAGGAGAGATAACTAAGAGTTGGTTTATTGGTTATTTCTTGAGCTGAATTTTCTATACAAAATTTGGGTTAGTAAAATCACAGTAGGTCTACTCTACATAGTATGGAACTTCAAATAATTACGTTACAACGATTAAATAATATTTAAATTTGTTGATAAAATTGCAAATGAGTAAAGAATTTGCTACATAAAAAAAGATAGGAAAGTAAAGCGCCTCGAACCTATTTTCAAAAATACTCCACACAGAGCATTTAGCCAAGCACCATTACCACTTACACTACAGTATCACTCATACTTTCGCTTTCATAATACATATAATACTGTTCTATGCATACATGTAATGTTAAATGCAAGTTTCATGATAAAATTCATGATTTGTTGCGATCGGGTCAATCCATTTCAAATCACCTGATATTTTAATGGTGAGTTCCCTATAGGTAAAAAGTCACAAAACAACATTTGGAAAAGTTTATGAGACATAATTTTTTTTGGCAGCCATTTTTAAATGGCATCTGAGCAAATTTTTAAGAAAACCATGGTTTGCGTAAAGTTGAATTGCCAAGCTATTTCAAAAGCTATCAGAATAATTAAAAAACCAGTGTGTTCAGCATGAAATGAACTTCAGAAATACATTTTCTTAAGTATTCTATCATGCAAGAGAGTCAGTCAAAATCTTTCTGTAAATACTCATAAAAATGTATGAAACGTTACTTTTCAAGACCATGAATTCTTATGAAGGAAGATAGACTCACTAATAATATGTTATTTCAGTGTTGAGTACTTACATAACTACCTGCAGCATAAGTTTCAGTCATGAGAATGCAGTAATTTTTTTTCTAGAGCTTTTCAAAAATAGCTAAAACCACTTTAATGTCAATTTTCTCAGGTCAATATCTAGAAAGGGACTGAATAAAAACAAGTGAAAATTTTATAGAATGTTCTTCATACACATAGGAAGAACTTACAAAAAATTATGACAAACTCAACTACACTTGGAGAAATACATCAGTGAATTCCAGTAAAAATGCTGCCCTTCTTCACGCTCATGCAGTGCCATGTTAGGAACCACGGGCTTGGAATTATTGTGATTGGCGTTGGTCAAATAATGTTTAAACCATTACAAACAATAAATGATCAAATATTTAAACTTTTAAATAACAATGGGCAGTGATAACAATACGTAACTTGTAATTCTTTGAGTTAACTTACCAATATATTTGTTAAGCTCAAGCTCAGTATTTCAAGGAAACGAAAGAAAACTTGGAAGAAACCCACTGTTTAGTGATTGGTGATTTTGCAGAAAACTATACTCTTACGGTACAGGATGAAATTCAAAGTTTTCATTGGACTAATAAACAAGCGACACTGCATCCATTTGTCATCTACTTTAAAGAGATGACAAGGTATGTTGCAAATCTGTTTGTGTTATTAGTGACCACCTTCATCACAATACCACGACTGTGTACACATTCCAACATCACCTCATTAGGGAAATTAAGAATATAATACATAATGTTGAAACAGTTATTTACTTTACCGATGGTGCAAGCAGCCAGTACAAAAATAAGAAAAACTTCATTAATGTCTGCCAACACAAAAATGATTTTGGTTTACTAGCAGAGTGGAATTT
>PNEQ01047891.1:0-76478 GCA_003012365.1 Medauroidea extradentata
GAGTTGTCTTATTTTCGCAACAGATTTCACTGGCTTCGCCACATGCACCATATTGGGTGAGTCGGGAACCGAACGTGGTCCCCTCCAGCAGGATCCCCAAGACTGCAGCGATACATATACCACTGGACCAGCCATTATTCATTACACGGTTCAGTTACCTTTACATACTTATATTCAAAGTCAAACAACAACAAAAAAATAATAATTATAACTACTACCTAGTTCAGATGATCAGGCAGGGTGGGTGCATCACAATACTGAAACTGCCCTGCTACTCATTTGCTTGCATGCAGGCAAGCAAAGTTGCAAACAACATCTTGAGATTGAACTCTTGGAGCAGGTCGATGTTTTGTTTGATATAGCATAGTAGCATTTAGAAGTTACACCATAGTAATGTAATAGATTAACAGTACATACACTGCTTGGCTCAGTGGTTATAGCTGTTGACCTGTAGACATAGGGTCCTGGTCCTGGGTGCGATTCCCAGCCAGGGAGGACAATTTACAGTTGCCTCCCCAGGTTCAGGACTCAGTTTTGTGTTGTCTCCTCGTCCCCATCCTGCGGAAGACAGTGGTGAACCACCACAGTTTCACCCTCGTGTAGTTGCACTGCATGTGTTCTCCTGATGTCCAAACCAACCTCTGGACTGAAGAGTCATCATTGTAGTGACATATATTATTAATAGTGATTGATCAATTATCAGTTTCAATTTGTAATGACTTTTAGTCTCTGAATGTTTCTTGTTAACTAATAAACTATATTAAAAGTGAACCAGATTAAATGAACCACCTCCCCTCCTTATAAATTTTTCAATTTCAGAAGTGTCCGACTTAATAATTGAACACATTTGTTATTGAACCCTTTTAAGAAGTGTTCTTTGATCCCAAGCATTAATTTTTTTGCCCCATCACAGTTGTGGTAACATTATTTGCAGTGACCCAAATAAAGGATAGTAAGTAGTAATGGTAGAAGATTTTTGTTCTGCCTCCTTTAGTAAACCTGTACATACTTATATTAATTGAGTAGTTAAATTGAAGTGCATGTTTTATACCTTTTTTTAGAGCAAACTTGAAACCAATAATGAACTTTTTCCTGAATCATGTTGGACCGGGTATGCAGTAGATTTCACACGTGTGGTTTTTTTTTCCTCCCCCAGGCTGTGGAAAGACGACACAGGTAGCTCAGTTCATTTTGGACGACTGCATAATGAATGAGGTGGGATCAACATGTCATGTAGTATGCACACAGCCTCGTAGGATCAGTGCTATTTCTGTAGCAGAACGAGTGGCTCAGGAGAGAGATGAATCTTGTGGTAGTGCATCTGTTGGCTATCACATTCGCTTGGAAGCGTAAGTATCTAGACTTTAGTAGTATTCTTTAGATGTGCTTGTGCCAGGTTTTGTAGTTTTTGTGGAAAAAGTAATAGATCACAGTTGACTGTCTTACAGTAGTTGCATTTTTTATCAACTAAACATTAATGACTGGAAGTAGGACCTAATCTTCAAAGTGTTTATTTGCTCTGTGATGGATGAGGTGATGGATATGTTATAAGGTAAGCTTCCATGTGTAAGTCTAGATTGCAAACTTCAGCATACTTCACCATAAATGTGCTACATTACAATAAAAATTCACTAAGACGATATCACCGAATTATGCCTGAGTGAGCCATACATGCAAATTGTCAACTCTGCCTAAACTTACTGAGTGTTGTTTCTCCAACTATTTTGAGTTAATTACAGTATATTATTTTTTATGCTCCGGAAGCAGCATTACTAATTAAGCCTGTATGAACAGCACACTTCATGGAAGTCTCATCCGTGTTTCCTCGTTAAGGGTTCAGACCACATCTTACAGTTAACATCACCAGAATTTTAGACGTAAAATTATTATTTAAAATTTGGCAGAAGATTGTTACAATTCAGATTCTCTATAAATGTAAAGTATATCCTGGTGTAACAGTGCACAACATTGGTTTCAACCGCCTTTGTTGCATACAAGCAATAACACTTTTCTCTCTTCATGTGTCATTGATATTGTTCTCTGTAACTACCTCATATGTGAGATTTCAGTCAATTAAAATTATCAATATAGGACTGTGGTCAAACCATTACTATTTTTTTTATAAATGTTATTTACCATGTACGTCATAGTTCAACTATATACAATAGTTTTTGACATTGGGTTGCTAGGTAAGGAAAACTCATTAAGCATGCTACAATTTTGATGGGTTGCAGTAGGTATATAGTTACAAACATAAATTATGACTGTCTGCAGTGATTTTTGACAAAGTGTTGTAACACAGCAGATACAAGAAACAAGTGATACAGCTGCTTTCAGCTGTAATTCTGACTGTGTGTGCATTTGCTGTATTGGCCAGACTTGGATGTAGTAGGTAAAATACAGTAATAATATATTAAAAAGGCCTCAACTTCATGCAGTCTGGCTAAAGTATTAATTTATTACTACTTTTTCATTGAAACGTAAGTTATTAGTTTGTTAATTTCAGAAACATTTTGGTGGATTTTTGATCATTAAAGGAAATTATTTTTAATGACTTTTAATACATGAGAAAAATGTGTGAATGCAATGTGTAAGAATGATGGTGATATTTGATAGATATGTATTGAATAATCTGACTGTATATGAAAACAATAATATTGGAATGGTTAATGCTCACATCTATCATTATGTGGTTGTTATGAAAATCAGTTCTCGTTTCTATGTGGTTTTTAAAATAAAATGTATACTGTCTATGTACCAAATTAAGAAATGATGGTAGATATACTTACGTATTTATGTATGCAAATATGAATATCTTCCTTTGCCATGAAATAGGAGGTTGCCCCGTCAGAAGGGGTCTATTGTGTATTGCACTACAGGGATGTTACTGCAGTTCATGCGCTTTGATCCTGGCCTGAGGAACATATCTCATTTAATACTTGATGAAATACACGAGCGAGATGTCATCTCAGACTTTGTGATTACAATTCTGAAAGATGTCATGCCTAAGGTAAGTGAAATTTGTAATAGTAGTATTTGTCTTGTGTGTATGCGGGTGTGTTGCATGTATGGATACGTGTGCATGTATTGTTTTTTTTGAATGGATGAGAACAAGAATATTTAAGTAAGATGAAATGAGAGTGAGGAAGAGTGTTCACACTTGAGCGGGTAGTAAGCCGCGTGAGGATTTACAAATAAGAGATTACGTGCCAGTGTGGACGTGTTTTGCCACAATGAATGAACATGTTCACATGTTCGCGAACAACAAGAATGCTATATGTCCATTGCCAGTAATGTGGATGTGCTCGTAAGGAAGTCAGTTGTGTGTGCATGCCTTGTGCAGCCTATGTTTTTTTGTTCGAGGAAGCAATAAAAAGTGCAATGAACTTGTTTACGAGTACAAAAAGTACCACATTGTGGAATCCGTGGCATTGTACATACTATATAATATGGGAAACAAAAAACGTGAATGGAAATTGCCAAAGCTGTGGATTGCCCTGACAATAAAATGTGGAATAAAATGGAAAGTCTGTTTAGAAGTTTTTGTAGGAAAATGCACACAGTAAAATCTGCCCTAAACAAAACTATGTATGTATTTTTTTTGCAGGTATTTTTGTACAGTGAAGTAGCCGTTGAACACAAATATACTGTGTATAAACGTATTATGTAAGACACACACATAAGACAGACACACACAATTCAGGCTAATGTTCATTATAAAACTGAGCCACACACAATCTTAATGTGAAATATATAACACTTTTGCAGTGGACCAAACTCTATGCTGCGAATGGAATTACCATTACCGGTCATATTAAGTTAAATACATTTATTGTTAAGGTACCAAAACATTGCTTTCTTTTGACTGCACTACTTTTCTGATGTTGTTTATTATTGACATCTGGGGGAATACAAAATGTCACCCAGTTAGCTTGGATAGAGAAAAATTTCAAATCAAGACATTTGCAACCTGGTTAAGGTTTTTGGTGACCAAACATCTGAGCAAAGTGACCAATGAAACCAAGCTAGCTTTAGTAAGTTATTTTTGGCAAATTTCTTTTTAAATAGTAGTCTTTTGAAATTAAATTTATTGGTTAGTAAACCAAATCATCCTGTTCCATAATGCAAGTTACAGCTTTGACGTTTGTACTGTTTATTTCATTCTGCTAACCTTATATAATTAATCTGGAGTAGCCTAAGTGTCTATCAGCTGAGCCTTGTTTATTGTAAGACTGAAGGAAATTATTTTTTCTTTCCCGAAATGACAGGAAAGGCGTATCTTTTTTTATGTATTTGCTGAAAGTACTGTACATTGTGCGACTTCCTACTCCTGTTATTTTGCATGGCTGAGTCGCACTGTAGCCAAGCCTTCATTGCCAGTCTCAAATGAGCAGTGAACAAACAGTAACCATGGAAATTAATTGAACTTTGTGCAATATGCAGCATGCCTTAGCTAATACAGGTTTTAAAAAATGTTGCAACAGTACCACGTGCCAACATTATGCATGAAACTTGTTAATTCTCTATCTACCTGCTGTCGTAAAATCTGTAACCTCTTGTGTGTGTGTTCGCCTGTTGTCACAAAAGGTGGAAGGGAGATGTGTAAGTGTTGATGGTAGATTAAATTATGCTTACATCAGAAATTATACACTGCATTGGATGATATTTACAAAATAATTTCATGACATACTTGTAACCAATAACATGTATTTACAGTGAACCCTCGATAACTCGGACCTCGATGTCCCGGACTTCGGATAACTCGGACAGAATTAAAAAAAAAAAAATTAATAATTTTTAATTACTTCTTGGTTAAAAGACATAAAAAATCGTTTCTGCTGGATTTAAATTCATGACATTATATTTTAGAACAGTATTAAACTTAATAACGTTGTCGTCTATCGCTACTTAGCCTTTAATAATCCCACAGTAAATGTCTGGCAAGTTCTGTGTGATGAAATGTTTCTAGCGAGGCGCTCGACGCGCGAGTAAAGATGCAACGCAGCAGGCCGACCTCTCACTTCCTTATCTTCTTATCTTTCCTCCCTCTTCGTCCTGCAAGCCAGGCACGCACGTGTGTCATAAACAAACATTTCAGTGTGGTGCTTGTGAAATGACGGTTACTACGGGTTACAATGACACATAAACGGAAAATTATTTTGTTCTGGTATGTGCAATGAATTCAGGGCTGCAAAACAAATAGTTTCGGACACTAAAGAAAAATTAAAAATCATTGCTTCACATTGTGATGTTGAAAAATTGGTGAGAAGGTTTTACACCCCTTTAACAACGATGTTTTCAAGAGCCGATGTGGGTGGTGAAAGAAAAACACAACATCCGGACACAATGAGTCACGCTCGCTGGTTGGTGATGCACTGTTGATAACATAACGGCGTCCGGAGAGTTGTAACGTTTTAACTGTGAATCAGATTTGTTTATAAACTACTTCACGGGAAATAATAGCGTACATGTAATGGACCGTAAAATGTAAACATCTTATGCGGGATAATTTTAAACGATTTTCATTGAGTGTAGCACATGAATGGATTAAAAAGATTTTGTCGTCTTAATTTTTCCATGTGTACTATACACCGACAAAATCTTTTTCTTTATTTTAGAAGAAATGGTCACGTTATGAACGAGTAAATGTAGAAAAAAATGTACATTTGTTGTATTCTACACCAAAAAAATTTAGAAGGTAATTTTTTTCAAAACCCCTTACAATGCCCGCACCCCATTTTTTGGGCCTAAAATTTGGTCAAAAATATGGGACGATTACGCGAGTAAATACGGTAATTCTGTAGAACATGATTAAAATTTTATTGCTTTATAATATGACAATTTGTGTAAGAATAAAGATGTAAATTATGTGTTCTATGATGCAATTTACATACATAAAATTAAATTTTAAAATTAGTAGTGTTGAAATGTGTTCACATAATGTACAGTGACCCAGAAGGATTGTTAATTACAGTACCGTTTTTATTCATGTATACGAGGAAAATTATTTTTGTACCGTTGTAACTTCGTAGGAGGGTAGAGTAACTATCAGGCTAGCAGCTGGCTGCTGCCCCTACGCTGTGACATACGGACGTAAGGTATTTTTCAATGTAAACATCTTGTGTAAGATGCGTGTGGTCACGTGCGGTGTTTGTATTGCATGAGACTGTACCGGTTGACCTTGACAACTTCCGCTCGCAACCTCCCTAGCTTATCTCCAACTATCATTTCGTATCTCTCTCACACTTGTACGCACATTGGCTGTCGCCAGCCAGGCGAAAACTTTTATGCGATAGACGGGTGCCTTGGTGCCAGCTTCTAGCACAGAGATAAAAAAAAAGGATCAGCCAGAAGTAGTAGCATAAAAAAATTAATGAAGATCTGACTGCCCACATTGTTTGACATTCTTTTATAGTCCTCCACATTAGCGTTAATTTTCCCACTGCATGGCGGCCCTCCCGTAAATTGATACAATAGTTACGTACAAAACAGTATTTACTGCAGCCTCTTTTGTTTGTAGAAATGATAGTGTACTAATTTTTTCGCGTTTCTTGTGATTAATGACTGATTACCCCACCTCCCCGGACACCCATCGATAACACGGACAAATCGTAACTCGGACAGCTTCTTCCCCCTTTTAGTCCGAGTTATTGAGGGTTCACTGTAGTATATTTGAGTTTTTTTTTTCCCTTCTTAGCTTTTACTATGTGTACTGCATATGTCATAACCAAACTAAGGTAATTCTACTACAGGTTAGAAAGCTCGGGGTTATTAGTTTAGGAATAGACAATTTCTGCTGCTTTTCGGACTGGTATCGGTAAGGGGTGTAAACTCATCAATCACAGAGCTTTTATATATATATATATATATATATATATATATATATATATATATATATATATATATATATATATATATATATATATATATATATATATATATATATATATATATATATATATATATATATATATATATATATATATATATATATAAAGTTACATTAAGTTTATGATTTAAAAGTCAGAATTGGTTTGTTTTCCTTTTCAAAATTAAATTAAATGACTTCCGTGTTTTCCAAGCCTAGTTAACATTAATTTTACTACTGTCTCACATTTTATTATACTCGTTACCTATAGCAGCGTAACTAGCAGCAAATTTTTTTCCTTGTGCATAACTCTCTTACAAGAAAACATATTTTCTTTCTTATCTATAGTAGAATTAACCTAAACCGAACTAAATGGGAAGGGCAAGATATTAAGAATCTGCAAATTGCAATCAGAGGTATAAAATCTGATGGATGCACCTGATCAACGAAAAGAATGTGATACTTTCAGACGACTGGTTATTATGAAATTTATACATTACTTCAGTACCACAAGGTGGATTGCCTACCATCAATTAACATTTTATTTCTGGTTGAAATGGGACACTAAGATGCACAAAGTGTACACTAAGGTTCACCTTTATTCAGTTACCAGTAGGTATATCTCTTATACCATGCCATTTCACTCTTTGACTCCCATATGTTTCCCTTTTGCTCACAAAAGCCCATAGCAGGGTTTTTGGGGGCCTGTAGAAGAAAATTGTTTGGGGTCCCTAATTTCTGAATACAAATTGTAAGAAAAATTATTTGCTGGCTATTTTTTAATTATAAATATAATTCAATGCACATTTTGCATAAACAACATTGTAAAGTACTGTATGTTACTGATCTGATCCTTTCAGTGGTACAAACATAGTAACAGTGTTAGTACAGATATATTTTACAGCTGGAGGATGAGAGTTTTTTTTTATAAAGAAAAGAGGGAGGGGCAAGGGCTCCATTCAGGCTGGGGCCCGAGGCATTCTGTCCATTTCAAACCCCCCCTCTCCCTCCATTCTGTGACCCTGTGTTCACACACTGATCCCCTCCTCTCCTCATTCCACCCTCACAACATACCAGAACAAGTATACTGATGTTTTATCACCTTTCCTTTTTATAGACACTGTCTCTTCATAGTTTTACACATTAACAGTAATACATAATGGTACAAATAACACCAGTATAATGATACACAACTCCATGTACTGTTGTAAGACCTTGAAAAAGGATTAAAAATGCCTAGCATTTCACCTTCTTAATGGTGCCTTTTATTATTAAGATTTAATTTTTCATCACTGGTTCATTTTCTGGTGACGTTTGTAAAAGTGTGTGAATTTAAAAAATGTCTAAAAAATACTACAATATATAAAAAACAAGAAATGTCCCAAATTCAAATTTTTTTTTTGTTATCACGTGATAAATTAAATTTGTGGCACAAAGTGTAGTCTGAGGAGTGTCTGTGTGTACTCATATGCACTTGTCTTTGAAAGCAGGATGCGTTTTGTAGTATCTGTAGTGTAAAACCATTTTTAAGTTGATTAGCATCTTAATATATATATATATATTTTTTTTTTACCAGAGGCCTGATCTTAAATTGATCTTGATGAGCGCCACTTTGAATGCAGAGCATTTTTCAAAGTATTACAATAACTGCCCTAGTATCAACATTCCTGGATTCACTTTTCCTGTTGAAGAATATTATCTGGAAGATGTGTTGGAAATGACAAAGTAAGGTTGTATGAAAGTACAATACTATCATTGCAATATGAATATTGTGTCTTTGCGTGTTAGAGTGGATCCAAGTTCTTTTACTGATTCCAGCCATCCTAATTTTGGTGTTTTACGTAGCCTCCATAAACCGCTTTGTGCGATTGCTGTGTATGTTTCTTACAAAGGTAGTGACAGATTTTTTCTCAGTTTCTGTCCTTAAGTAAAGTTGTTTGTAACTGTCTCTAATGACCTTGTAACGAGACATAAAGTCCACTTAAAATACAATGAAATTATCTTAGAGGGTACAACAAAGCAACAGTAAACAGAGTAATTGCTACTCTGTTCAACCAGTTTCCATATTTTTTTAAAAAATGTATGTATAGAAGTATTATGGCAACCTTGTAAATTGAAAGTGTTGTGATAGTGACTATGACTGCACTGTTTACATTGCAATTGGTTGTAAACTTGTGCAGTGTCATTGAAGATCTGCTACAGCTGCAAAATAAAGGAAGTTCTTTTTTATTACTATGTAGTGTTTGTTACAAATGGTCTTGCTTGGCTTGGTGTCTGAAATAAACTTATGCCACACACCCGCTAATTGTAGTTCTACTAATTTAACAGTTGTTGGTCGTTATCCTTAAAAGTCTCGAACATTAAGTGGGCTTGGACTTTGAGGAATCAAAACCTTATGGAATTACTTGTCTCAACAACAGGTTTTAAGTTTTCAAGTTGTGAATGTGGGATGTGGAGTGAGTGATTTTAGTCAGTGCTTAACATCGAGTTATTAGCGCTGGTGAAGGGTGACATGAGGTGAGTGTGGAGGAGTGCTGGAATGAGAGACAGGGAAAATGGGAGATCCCTGTGAGAAAACCTGCAGACTTACGACATCGTCCAGTACTATCCCCACCACATGCAAAAATCCAGGGTCCGACCCTGGATCGCCTTGGTGGGAGGCAAATGGTCTGACCATTAAGCCACTCGGGCCCTGTGGGATGTGGAGAAAAGGTCAAAGGTTCATGGGTAGATGCCCTTGGCATCATTGCTGACAATCATTTAATTCAGAATTGAGTTCAGCACCACAAAGTGACACCTGTGATTATGAACTAAGCTTTTCTCCCAAGTGTTAGTGAATCATAGTGGGAGTAATGTTACCATGTAAATTGTCTAAAATTTAATTTCTTTAAATATAAAATAAATTTCTGCTTATTATTAAACGTACTTTAATTAAAGACCAAGTATATTTTGAGTTTATATGTTTTTCTGTGTGTGTATATATACTCATACATACATACACATACAATATTTATATAAAATTTTTGTATTTTTTTCCCCAGTTTCAGATCTTTAAAGCCTGTAGGAGAACAGGAACCACAAGGTTGGCGTAAACATTTGCGTCAAGGCAAAGCTAAATTGAGAGAGATGGATGACTTTAAGGGTTTCATTGAGCCATATATCAGGTAATCAAATGAATCACATCAACCTTCTGGTACTAAATGCTGTGTATTTGAAATTTCAACTCAGTCGGCCCACCTTATGCGTGGTATTTCATTCCAGGAAATCCGTGGATGGGTAAATACTGCATATATTCAAGACACCTTACTTACCTACATAAATCACCTTACATAAATTTTTTTTAACCCCTGACCTTAAATACTACTATGATCGTATTCCAATGACTGCACTCGACTAAACTCGGTGCACAATGAGCAAATGCCGCGTGTTCCAGACCCCACCTGCACTTGCAGAATGCAGTTATTTTTCATGTTCCAATGGTGACTTGCACTTGCCGGGTGCGCACTGCAGGCAAGTTTTATTGTTCCGGCTCTAGAGACAGTGTGGCTACGTAACAATAAATATAGGCTATTATTACGTTGGTGTTATTTCTGTATTTAATCTACAGTCCAACATTTGAATAATGTAAAATGGTCCTTGTATAGCGAAAATAATATTGTTATCTTGGTAGTAAATGTTTGTTATTACAATGACGATAAGGTTAGTAACGACGAGTGGTTCATGAATACCTTAATACTTTAAGGTTTTTGTTAAAAGGAGAAACTGGAGAAGAAATAACTTCGCAAACATTGTGGATCTGTATTTCAGCTTTTTGATAATGTCTGGGTATGAAAAATTTATGTAGAAAATCATTTGTTGTGACAAATGTTTTCCTGTAAAAATGTGGCGTGATTCAGTTGCTAGGGCATAAACAGTATGAAATTTTTGCGAGCAATCACATGACAACCGCACTTTTTCAGTTTACGGTGCGCACTCAGTATAGTCCATTGGAATGCGCCATATATTTGTGCAGGTACAAATCTACAATACATTAAGAAAGTGTCCCACAATATTTAAATATCGTAAAAATTACGCTAATAAGTGCAGTGCGATACATGTTGGATACAGCAGCAGCTGCACTGCAAGGGGCCGCAGGGATCTGGCAACAGCATGCGGCGGTGATCGTCCACCCCTGATGTCGCAACACTGCATGACATGATGCACCACTGTATCTCTCTCCACCCTGCACTGCCAAGGACGTGCACTGGGCGGAGACACAGTGTCTCCACAAATGTTGATGAAATGACGATTGATAACACAATTTCTCGTGTGTAATGCTTTTTGTCAACCAAATACATAAAATAACAGTAGAACAAGTACAACTATGACTACTTAGGTGTGAATATTTTGCAATTATCTGTTAACACTTCTTGCTTTTGTGACGTGCTGTAATGGGTCGGTCGCATGAATGAAAATACTTACATCGCCGTCAACCACATATCCTGGTCACAGCACCAGAAACGTGATGCGGCGGTACTTACACCACACTATCAGACCATCCTGGTCACAGCAATAAAAATGTAATGCGTCGTTGGCTGAATTTTCTGAAGCCTACATTGTTGTTGACTTACTATACCTCTCACATTGCCAGTTGTGATCGTTTACTGGTCATTAGTAGATATTTGCAGTAGGCTACTCAAATAACTTAAAAAAAGCTTGTTGGCATGACTGATTTTATTAATTAATTTTAAAAATTCAACTTTACATACTGAAACAAGATTGCAATCATGATAGTCTTAAATCATAGCCTGACACTCCCACAAGAGAACAGCTCAACCCAAAAAACTTATGAAAAATTTCAAACAAAAGTTCCCTAAAGTGCCAAACACGCCACGACATATTCTTTCTTATGCTATCCTTGTCGAAACCATAAGCCCTCCGCTCGGCGATACAAAACAACAAAGGCTTTTACATTAAACTATTAAGTACTGCTGCTCCGCCACCTCGCTCCCACACAGCCCACGAACTATTCCAGACACCATCTTTGTCCGCGACCAAAGAACAAGTAAACATGGCCGACCCCCACGACGCTTGTTCTCTCCCTGCAGCGCCTTTGGCGGCCACCCCGCGCACCAATGTAAAAACGTAACGGAAAACTAAAACTACATTACATTTACATAATTTTAAAAAAGTGAAAATATTGCTTTAAAAATCATAATTACATTTTAATATACAGCATAATTTTTTATAAATTTAAACTGCATGTCCTTCCATTGGCTCCTGCCGGCCCGCGCAAACATATCACCGTCTCTCTCGCATACTCAACGAGCGGCCGTGCAGTGCACTTCAAGAAAAGTAAAAGTTGTAGAAAAACAGTTAAAAGTCTAATTATAGCGATTCCAGGAACTGGGTAGGCACACCTGTGCCATCAAACTACACTTGCCAACAATACGCCCAGCCTGAAGTCATAGTACAACAATAGTTAAACTGCAAGTGATAATCTGAAGTTAAAATTAAAATATAAAGTAGCCTCAACCTAAACAAACCAAATTAAATATAAAATTTAACAATTTCAAAACTAATACAGATAAAATGCCAAACAATACCTTACCAAACTCCTGTCAACAATACCTGAAAATAATTAAATAGATAATAGCAAATTCAAAAAATCAAGCATAAGGAAACAAACAAAAAAACAGGCAATTATCAAGGCCTAAGTGGTGGGTGGACCACCCCACAGTGCATATAAATTACAGAAAAGAATAGGGTTATTAACATATACATAAATATTTTGACATAATTAGGGGTGTTAGCAGTTTCGTTTTTAATATGGCATCACTGATTGCACTAAAATATGCTTTTTAGTGCAACTTTTTTCACACGTCAGTGAAAAATTTTTCACCACTGTAAAAATGGATAATAAGGACAGAGTTGTAGCTGTTTTCCTTTTAATGCGATACCATTGATTACTCTATAATTAACTTGGTGCAATTATTTTGCCATTTTCGATGCAGTGCTAACACTTGATATTATTTCTCGTGCTTTATTTTGTGACGTACGAATGATACACTAGTTTTTTTCTGTACTTGCGGCCAACTTCTGCAACAGACATGTTGTCGTTTAGTAAATGTAGCATTTTTATTTTGTCTGTCAAATTAATAACTTTGTGATCTCTCTTCAGCTTAGAAGGATAACTATAGCCTTTCTTTTGAGGAGAACTTATGCTGCAGGTCACGGAATTGTGTATAACTGCATACAGTACTTGTAGGGCAGGCAACACCGAAGATTCAAATCATTTTGTTTTGGAAGCATGCAGTGAGCGAGAGACAAGCAAGATGTATGTGAGTGAAGTACCACCGCCGCCTGAGTTGCCAGCCGTGCGTAATCAACACAGCATTGCTTCTTTGTGCTCCTGCCAGCACCACCACCGCTTATTACTGCTACTGCGTGCATCTAGCACATTGAGTAACAAAGCAAATACTGTGACTGACAACACTGTACGGGCTGTTCTCGTACGCCGTAAATGGCACACTAGTAATTTGTGCGCTAAACTTTGCGCTGCGCTTGCAAAAATACAAATTCGTAAGAATTTCATGCATCCATTTAAAATTGTTTTCCCTAATTTTCCAACTACGGTTGGTGAAAACCGCAGCTACGAAGTCTGCGGATAAGGCTGGCAGACTGTATTCCGTAATGGTTTACTTGACTACATATTTTTAAAACCAAGCAAGGTGGCACAACAGTAACATGTTAAGTAGTATGTCACAGTATCTAATAACCTCGCTGTCGATGAGACGTAAAATGTCACTTACCTTACCTAACATATTTTAGTAATGGCTGTATAGTGACAGTATAGATAATGATATCCAAAGTACACTTCTCTGGGTAGGTTTAGAGATTTATTCCCAAGAACCCAGAAATTGTACAGCTATTAAATCATTTGTAAACTCTTTGACTTTCAACAAAATTAGAGGAGGCAGTATTCTTCCTCGTTGCAATAAATGAAAATTTCATCTCAAATTCTAAAACACTGTAAAATTAATGTTGTAATAATGCTGAAATGGAAAAAATTTTACATGTATAGTTTTTAATTAAGATTGTATAAAATTGCTATAGTTTCTTCTTATAGAAAACATCTTTTGTTTGAACAGCCACTCCAGATCAAACAGTGATGAATATTTCTTGTCTAATAAAAGAACTTAGTATATAATTATTCTTGTTATAAGTTGTGTGGTAATCATAGTGTCATAATTTATGTGCAAATATACATTTTAAGTTTTGATAACTTCTTAATATCACAATGTAGCATATATCTGTAAGTTTTTGCTTGTAATGATAATGTGAAAGGTGTACGTAACATTAATCCTGAAACTATTTATGATTTAATTTTTCTTTATTTAGACACCTGAAGTCACAAAGGAAGTATTCTGATCATGTTCTTACATCACTGAGCAACCCAGATTCTGAGCAGATCAATGTAGACCTAATAGAAGCATTGATTCACCACATATGTCGACATGAAGGTGATGGTGCAATCTTGGTATTCTTGCCTGGCTGGACGGAGATCTCCAAACTTCATACTTTACTCACAGAATGCCGGAGATACAGCTCGGGTAAATGTGCTTGAAAGCAGTTACAAAATTTTGAAGTGTTGAATGTGGTTTTCGTTAGCTGTCCATAACATAACTGTTCATTTAAGTTGTGAATGTCAAATCCTATTCTCATTTCTTGCATTGTTTTTGTTCTGTTCTTCACCTCTTTACCTTACACCCTCCCCTTTCTCTCTCAGTTATACTTACTGTATTGTATATGGAGGTACTGTAGCCAGTCGTGTCCATCCATCAGTCCCGTGACCAACAGTCAATAAAATGTGTTCAATATTTCCATATGTTAGGTCTTCAAAACCTTGGCATGTTGTGACCTTAAAGACCATGATCCATAGTTTCTTCTGCTTTAATGATAATTATTTTTTAAATCCTAAACGAGAGCATATATCAAATAACTGTTGCACAGTTTTGTTCAAAACAGTGTACACCACGTTAACTAACTTTTTCGAGACCAAACACACAATGGTTTTATCTAATTATGCAATTAAGGAAATTTTCATTAGTGAACTGATTAGCGAAATATATACAACTTTTGGTCTTGAAAGAATTAGCCTACATATTTAAAACAGTTTTGAACAAAACTGTGCAACAGTTTTTCGAAACCTGCTCTCATTTAGGATTTTAAACAATAATTATTGTTAAAGCAGTAGAAATGATGGATCATGACCTTAACAGATGGTTTGATGACAATAGGACCTACCGTACATTTTAAGTGTGCCCTACACAGCAAATATCAAATTTTTGTGGATAAATTTTGTTTGAAGCAGACATTAATATTTAACTTTCAACAAATGACAGAGTTATTGCAAATTTTTCGGAAGACATTCGTTGATAGATAATGTACACAGTTGGCCATTGTTAACTCTGGCTTTACATTTTACTCTGCATGTGGGTGAATATACAGGATGCATCTAAATTTGTTCAACAAACTTCGGCAAGCGTATCCTAATGAAAAAATAAGCAGAAAACGTTCATGATACCTAGTATCTAAACTAAATGTTAAGGGAGTAATAAGCCCATGAAAACTGAGTTTTAAAACTGTATTTATTCAAAATATCGTAAAGTAAGTGACATAAAATGACAGTACTCAGAACATGGTTTCATGTTACCGAGATATTCAAGCCTAAGCAAATGCTTGTTAATACCTTCCACTATAATGAAATTAACAGGTGTAGCCATTCTCAAATTGCACACAACTTTTGTGCTGTATAAATACGCTAGACCCCCGATTTCACGAACCCTGGATTTTACGAAGGTAGTGATTTTATGAATATTCTCTCGGGAACCATCCAAAAATAGCAAAAATTTTCCAAAATAAAAATGTTAAGGCTGTTGAAAAATGTGACGGCACTTGTCGGAGAGCAATGTTCGGCCTGTGAGCATTACTACGTGTGTTACACAGTTTGTCTATTACTCTTCCTAGATAACAAGAATGTGACAGCTAGAGTTACATGCTTGTCTCGCAGCCGGCACAAACCTTCCCGAACATCAGCATGGGAAACAACTTGCAACATGTTTACCGGGAAACGTCAATCAATATCCTCACCCCATTGGCGGAAAAATATCTTGCAGACATCCAACCTGAAACCCTACACTCGTTGACGGCACTGTTTTTGCATTAACTCGACTCTTGCTGTGGCGTGCCATCATTAAAAGGGCACAAGTACTGAACACAGTACAGCACAAAGGCTCATCTTCAAACTTCACTTGATTTTTTTTTATTCATTATTTTCATGTTGCATAGGATAGTACACCAGACTCACTGCTTCCGAAAAAAATATATGTTGCGTGCGACACTAATTTTAGTTTCTTTTGACAAGAGTCTTGTAAACCTTGTTAGGTTTATTTTTCCATGCAATGCTACGAACATCAAGTCTACACGTTCGTGAGAGGCATGTGTGCTTGGTTTTTAATTTTTTTTTTTGTGACATGGCTTGTTTGTATCTATCATTCGTAGATGTGATTTCAATTGGAAGACGTCTGTCTATTGATAAAAATTTAAACTTCTGTTATTATTTGCCATTTTTTGTGTGAAACAATACGGATGTCAGACTGTGTATTTGCAAGAAGACAGTCTGTGCTCTGTGTTCTCTTTTTTCTCTCTTTTTTTTTCTCCAGGACATGGGTTGGTCATATTTACCGTTCAGGGGTACCATTTTGTTCGGAGGATGCCAATCTTGTGACGTAAATTTATATTTAGCCGCGTACACACGAGCGCGCTGCGGCTGCAATGCAACACGCGCCGAACAGTATTCGCGAGGCGCGCACAAGTGTGTACGGAGCTTCGAACACGCGCCAAGCGCACTCCGCGCACGCCACGAACAGGCGCGCCGCGAACCACCGACTGTCAGTTTTTGCTACGAACACAAAGCGATTTGGCGCGCCAGTGTGGACGTGTACAGTCCGCATTCGCCCTGAGTAGCGCGCAGACCATGGCGCTCAGTGAACTGTGGTGTTCGTCACTTTTAGATGGATCGCCTCATGCGCAGCGCGTGCTCGAGGCGCACAGTGTTGCTCCGCGTGTTGTCTGCAACGCGCGTTCGATGTTGCATTGCAGCCGCGGCGCGCTCGTGTGTACGCGGCTTTTTAACGGTAACTTGTCTTACTTTGCCACAAAACGCTACGAAAATCGGGACTCTATTTGATATACTTTGCGGAAAAAGTTCAATTTTAAAATTCTGTAATATGGGACGGGGGGGGGGGGGCAAAATTGACCTCAATCAATTTTACGAAGGTAGTGATTTTACGAATGTCATAAATGGAACCGTCAGTATTCGTAAAATCGAAGTTCTAGTGTATTGAGATATTTAAAGATGTTGTATTAAGCAGCATAACATGCATAAAGAATCTGTCCTCTTGCAAGTACATAGGACATATAGTTTTCATTTAAAACTAACTTGAATTTGGCATGGAGGTAACTGTGCGTAGCACGTGAATACAGATTTACAAACCTGCATTCTTTAATACCACATCAGTGTTCATATAAACTACACTTACCAGATTGCTCTCTTACTTGATAAATAAGTAGAAAACATTTATAGAACACTTAGTACCTATACTTAATATTAAGGGAGCAATAAGCCCTTGAAAATTCATGAGGATACACCTGCACCTGCAGAAGTTTGACGGTCGAATTTAGATACATCCTGTGTATCAATGTGGTATTGTATAAGTCCAGCAGCACACTCTTAACTGAAATACATGCTTGAGTGATTGCACTAGTACTTTTTGCAGTAGGAATGACAAATTAGGCATTAACTGCTAGTAAACCGGTACAAATGCCACATTATCATTGGCTTGTGCATCTTGACAGACAATTGCCAACAAACAATAGAATCGTTGCATAGCTATGGCTATTACTGTAACAGTTTTCTAGTTTTGTGCTCATAGAATGTATTTAAACAGGAAATTTGAAGTAATTTTCTAATTGTTTCATTTCTATTGGTTTCAGATCGGTACATAATAATACCTCTCCATTCTCTGATGCCAACAACCACACAAAAGTCTGTGTTTGACAGACCTCCTCCAGGTAAGTGTCGATATACAATTAATATTTACTACAGTATTATATATTTTAAGCAAATGATGCAACTGAAGTTACTCTTCATTCCTTCATTAACATTTTTTTGTTTTAAACTTACAGTGAAAACAAAATTAGTGAAAACTCTAGTTCATTTTTTTCTTGGTTCCATGTTTTGTAATGTCTTTGTGTGTTACAGGTGTAAGGAAAATAGTACTGGCCACAAACATAGCAGAAACATCTATCACAATTGACGATGTAGTGTTTGTTGTTGATTGTGGCAAAATAAAGATGAAGAACTTTGATGTTGAAAACAACATTGCAACTTTGAAAGCAGAGTGGGTCAGTCTGGCAAATGCAAGGCAGAGGAGGGGTAGAGCTGGCAGGTCAGTTCGTACTGCTCACATGTTCACTGTATATATGTTGTGCACAGTTCACTGCAAAGTTACGACTTTTTAAAAGTGTCTTGTCAAGAATAATAATCAAAACATATACAGTTGAGCCGGTACACAATAACGGGATTGAATCACGAGCTAAGTACTGGGTCACAGAAATAACTACCAACAAACTGTAGAGCTTACAAGCGTGATTATTGAGAATGCTTACAAAACAAAGGAGCACAGCTGAAAGCATAACAAAATGGTGCAGGCACATACAATCATTACAAACACAATTAGGTTACAGGGAGCAGGCAAGTTGAATCACAGTCAAAGCGGTTGAGTTTAGGCTTAAGCTCTCCCGACATTCCGTCAAACCGGCCAGAAACGAACTAAACAAACTAATCAGGGCGATATCGTGCAGCTTACCACAGTTCCACAAGTTGAAATACCGTGTGCCCCAACAAAACCATAAGGAGAATCAAACATTTACCTAAAAACCAAATAAACGCACTCTGGTCGGCGGAAAGCCGAGAGAGCTGAAGTAAGTAAGTGCTACGCACTGGCCGGCAAACGGAAGCAAAGTGGCGAGGCAGAATCAAGCAATCCCGGCCACAGCTGGCCACTGGAGGGGAAGGGTAAGGTAGGAGATGAGCCGACTGACTGGAAGGGAGGACCCGAACAAGTCCAACGACACCCGAAGAAGTCCGAAGGCAGGCACATTGCGGGGCTGACGTCACTTCAGTCCTCCGCTGGCACACAGGCACGCGTAGGTCCGTCACCATTATGCATAAACAGATGGCCCAGCCTCGAGTCCATCCGGGGCACTGCAAGGTCTCTAGAATCCCCAGTATAACCCCTGGCCCTATCCCAAAGTCTAGGATATCCAGTCTGTAGCAATCAACAATCACCAGTCAGAAACGGCTTATGATGACAACCCATGACGCATTTGGGCTCAGGGGGGAGGGGGCAGGTGATAGCCAAGACGAGGTCCGCCTTGGAAATGGCCAGAAGAAGCAGGAGGGCCGGCGTAGCATCAGGGTATCAAAACAGAAGCGCAGAAATCCCATTTAGGGGCAGGGACAGAGGACCCAGGAACGCCACCCGCTGACATCAGAGGAAGCCGCTCATGAAAAAATATATAATGATGAAATACCAAATAACAACTGCTCAAGGTTCTGTAAAATACTCAACCTTAAAATGCCCAAAATTATGACACTATATGGAAGTATTACCGTATTTGCCGGCATATAAGAAGACTATTTTTACATATTTTCGGCCCTCAAAAATTGCTACTCGCCTTATATGAAGGTGTAAATATTTTTGCTAACCTAAAAATTGTTTGAAAACTAAGCTGTGGAGTTGAATGATGTTTCAAGGAATTGCGTTTTTCATCACCAATGAAAACGAGTGCCCCGTTTTTTTAAATAAAATTTACGGTACGAAATTTTGATGAGCGTCATTCATAATAAAAGACACTTCTCGCAGCGAAGCGGCGATCGATGCAGCTGGAGCGCGTGCCGAGATACTATCTCGCCAGCCTACAACTCTCGGGCGGAGAAAACGAGGATCTAGGTCCGCATGCTTACATCCTGTGTCTCGCAAGCGCACGACTCTCGGGCGTAAAAAACGAGGATCTAGGTACCGTACCACACATTCATGTGTTTACCGTCTAGTGCTAGGCTGGCAGACGTCAGCGCTCAGGAATGCAATGACCTTGCAAGCAGCTGTTGTAGCCCTGTGTTGCCATGTAGTGTGTGGCGTGCCTTAGTCCGGCGTTGCCAAGTCTTGCACACCTGCCGGCAACAGATATCATCGCCGGCCGCCACCGTGCATTTTCTTGGCTCTTGGGCGCCCGGACGGCAGTAGTAGCCGATATTATTAATTTATGTGTCTACTATGATGTTTATATGACGGTAATAAGTGCATTGAACATATTTAAAGTACATTTTTAATGTTTCTGGCTAAGGAAAAAAATATTTTTTGTCGGGAATTTCAAAATTATTTTTTTTTTTTTTTTTTTTTTTTTTACCTTGAAAGCCATGATTCGTCTTATATGCGGGGTTGTCCTATATGCTGGCAAATACGGTACATAGCTCATAGATCAGTTATAATAACAACCGAAGAAACAGTAGACACTTACCTCCAGGATACCAGGTGCCCTTAAAATAAAATCCTACCCAATGAATACGACAAGCTAAAAAATATTTATGCATTTACAAAAGGCAAATAAACCTCAGATCCAGTTAATTACATTTAACACGATCACACAAGTTAAATAAGACTAATAAAATTAACATGGCCTCATATCAAATACACAGCATACAATTAATAAATATGACTAGAGAAACTCAATGAGTATTTAAGCGTGCGTAATATCAAACCTTCCTCCAGGCTAAACATAAAAAACAAGGCTAGCCCACAACAAACACAAACATAACTTATAATAAGTAATGACAAATTTCATGCACTATACACACTCACAGATCTAACAAACACCAACACAAACAAACATAAAAACAACGCACCCACAAAACACCAACACAGTACTGAACACATCGCCACACAATCCACTTGTCATGACATTCCTTGAAACACATCAAATCAGTCATTAATGTCATCGGGACAGTGCTTAAGATGGCTCACATGGGGTTTCCGGAGCTCTCTTCCGGAGGTTGGGTCCGCAAGCAAAACGGTATTGGGGCCCAGAAGGCGGGCTAACCTGAAAGGACCAGCATAGCAGAGTAACAGCTTACTATAGGTCGTTCGGAATAAAGTGAACACTAAGTTTAACCTTTGAAAATTATCACTAGTCTTTTCTGCACATTATTCAACATTAACAATAGTTCCCTTACTGATTGTATGGTTGGTAGCGATTTGCTGAAAATAGTTCAATTTATTTACGTACTTAAATACAACAATACTAAAATAAAATCAACTGAAATTGACGTGCTTGAATTTCCCATGGTTAATCAAATTTTCTTTATCAAAGTATAGAGGTTGCTACCGACTGCACAATTTATCTTACATGCGCAAACATAAAGTGATGTGTCCAGAGAGGTTAGTCATTTCCCTTTGTAAGTCGTTAACGTGCGGAAAGATACGAATCGACTGGAAATAGAAATTTTACAGGGATATTTTTAGTGCTCACTTTATCCTGAACCGTCTATACTGAGGTCTCAGACTCTATTTGAAACGGTAAAAGATATACAGTAAACTAGCTGCCCGACCTGGAAATTGGCCGGAACGTGCTGAGAATTCACATGTGCCTGAAGCTGGTCGCACATCTCCGTAAGATGTCCAAACTCCTCATGGCCTAACAGTTCTCATTAGGCATCTGACAAAGACATCAGAGGAGAAGGGACACCCGACACATTCAGCAAGGGGTGGATCAAGTCACGTCCCAGCAAAACATGGACGGGAGAGAACTTAGTAGACCCATGGACTGAAGAGTTAAACCCAAGATTTATTTGATCTAGATCCTCGTCCCAGTTATTCTGATGAGCATGATAAAGAGAAGCCAAGGAGGCTTTCAAATTTATGTTAAAGCGCTCCACCTGGTTATCACAGGCGTAATAGGGATTAGAGGTAACATGATTCAGCACCCAACGGAAGCAAATATCCTTAAAGACGGAAGAGGTGAAATTCGGTGCATTATCAGTAACCAAAATAACAGGCGGACCAAAAGAGGACCACACGCGCTCGGTCCGAGCACTCATAATAGTGGAACTTTTTACACTGCGGAGCGTAATCAATATAAATTTACTAAAACAATCCAGCACAATTAAGACATACATATTACCCGTACCAGATCGGACCAGTGGCCCGAAAACATCTCATTGGAGCGACTCCCAACAGAATTCAGCCTGATGGGCCGAATAGAGGCCCATTATACTAGTCTGGGCTACCTTAGCCCAGTGACACAAGTAGCACTTCCGCACGAAGTCTCACACATCACGGTACATTCCCGGCTAGTAAAAACGATGGCCCACCTTACTCAGAGTACTAGCACGACCAAGATAGCCTCCAAAGGGTGAAGCGTGGTAATACGTCAATAACTCGTTTGGACACATCTGCGGAACCAGCAAACGACGACACACCCACGACGCTAGTCGTAATGGAGCAAACTGTCGGAAACAACATAAAGATGCGCCTCACCTTGGTCCGTCCGGCCTTCTCAAAATATCCAAACACTCCCCATCACTTTCCTGAGCTATTTGCAGCCGGCTATAGAAGGAGGAATTGGTAGTAAACACTGAACATAACCCAGAAAGATCCTTATGATCACAGTCATAGTCCTCGGGGCTGAACATCCGTGACAGCGTGTCCGCCACCACGTTGCCTGCCCCTGAGACATGCCCGACGACGGAGCGAAATTTAATGTTCCTAAACGCCCATCGACCGAGCTTCCCAAAATCTTTAGAGTGGCCGAGCAACCAGGAAACTGCCTGTGTAATGGGTCTTTACATAAGAGTTTGCCGGATAGCTTCAGTCAAGAGTCTCAAGAAGGGTGATAAAATTTAAAGGCCAAATTCTCGATTAAATCACTTGAAGTTTAATTAGTTTAGCTTTTCCAAAATCAACTTGTTATCAAAATTCACATTGTTGTATCCCTCGGGATCAAGATGTCTGCTGCAAGGGTCACTTTAGCCTGGTTGAAGTTCCACATCGAAACGACTACAACAGACGTGTATTAATTACACAAAAAATAAATATGACGGTCCTTGGTTTCAACTAGAACAACAAAAAAACCTTTGCAGCTACTTGGCCGCTTCCTTCACCACTTATAAAGTCTTAAAAAAAGATAGCAAACTGCCTTAAACTTGGCGAGGGCGGCCATGCTTGCCTCCACCCCACACCAGCAACTCTCTCGGCCCCCGGCCTAGCACACGTCTGTCCCGCATCCCGATTTCAAATAGACTCCAGCCAGGTCCGCTGCTTGCCTTGATTTAGCCACCCTTACATATTCTTGAGCCAACTGACATCTCTTTGCCAAAGTGATAATTATACAGTTAAATTCCTATGTTGCAATTATTTATTAAACTACTTTGCCCTGAGCTTAGATTAGATTTATTAATGCAATTGACATGTTAATTAGTGGTTTCTTTTACTTAATGGCTGATAGGTAGTTACTGTGGATGCAGAAAATAGTTTTGCTCGCCCTTGCACTAGCTTTGCCGATGTCACAAACACCCTCAACATTCCATCACTGGCTTGTAGCCAATCATCAACAACACAGCCTTATAGGCATGGATTCCATGAAAGCTGCGCCCACCGTCGGCGCCGCTATGTCTGACTGCTGAAGACCACCACTTCCCTTAAAGTTATACCAATTTACATAAAGCCTACTAGTACTTAATTGACAAAGAATACAACAAAAACTCATTTAGCTAGAATTTAGGAAATTCAATGCTGAGCATTTTGATACCAAACTTGATATGGGAAACTTGATTTTTAGAGTTACAGCACATTACCTGATACTTTAAAAGAAAACAGCACATCAGCCACTTCAAATTCACTATAAAACTTTACCACATCAAAATTGGCCAAAAATACACAAAAATAAAATGTTGGAAAACTTTGGGCAAATCCACCACTAGATGTTTACACTTCATACGAAAATTTGGCTATCCACAAATGATCAAGTACATGGTAGGAACTGGAAAGTTCACTATACAGCAAAATGTTATTACAATAAGTTACAGGAAAATGCTCGATCAACAGATACATGTGCAGTTGCAATAAAAATATATGAATTTACATTTGTTTCCAAATTTAGGCTAAATCTCAAACATTCTAAACACCCTGAAGAGACTGAAATAGCCTCGGTACAGAAATAATTAAAGAAGGTAATCTGTTCAGAAGTTAAAGGAGTATCTTTTGACACCTCACACTTCACAATTGCATTAAATTGAGTTCCTTGAATTGTAGTAAAAGTCCCGTAAGTTTAGAAATGACTTAATAACTCAATTTGTTATAAAATTTTACCTAGATAGAATGTTTGATTCAATATTCTGAGCAACAATTTACTTTAAGTCAAATAAACACAAAGAAAAAATAAAATAACAATAAAGTGAACCCTCGATAACTCTGACTAAAAGGGGGGAGAAGCTGTCCGAGTTACGATTTGTCCGTGTTATCGAGGGGCGTCCGGAGAGGTAGGGTAATCAGTCATTAATCACAAGAAACGTGAGGAAACCAGTACACTATCATTTCTACAAGCAAAAGAGGCTGCAATAAATACTGTTTTGTACGTAACTATCGTATCAAGTTACGGGAGGACCGCCATGCAGTGGGAAAATTAACGTAACGTGGAGAACTATAAAAGAATGTCAAACAATGTGGGCAGTCTGATCTTTATTTATTTTTTTATGCTGCTACTTCTGGCTGATCCTTTTTTTTTTTTTTTTACCTCTGTGCTACAAGCTGGCACCAGGCACCCTTCTATCACATAAAAGTTTTCGTCTGGCTGGCGAGGCGACAGCCAATGTGCCTGCACATGTGAGAGAGATAAGAAATGATCGTAGGAGATAAGCTAGGGAGGATGCGAGCGGAAGTAGTCAAGGTCAACCGGTACAGTCTCATGCAATACAACGCCGCACGTGACCGCACGCATCTCACACCTCATGCAATACAAACGTCGCACGTGACCACACGCATCTCACACAAGATGACATTGAAAAATGCCTTATGTCCGTATGTCACAGCGTCGGGGCAGCAGCCAACTGCTAGCGTGACAGTTACTCTACCCTCCTACAAAGTTACAAAGGTATAAAAATAATTTTCCTCATATACATGAATAAAAACGGTACTGTAATTAACAATCCTTCTGGATCACTGTACATTATGTGGACACATTTTAACACTACTAATTTTAAAATTTAAGTTTATCTATATAAATTGCATCATAGGACACATAATTTACAGCTTTATTCTTACACGAATTGTCATATTATAAAGCAATAAAATTTTAATCATGTTCTACAGATTTACCGCATTTACTCGCGTAATCGCCGCATATTTTTGACGAAATTTTAGGCCCAAAAATGGGGTGAGGCCATTATAAGGGGTTTTCAACAAAATTACCTTCTAATTTTTTTTTTTTTTTTGGTGTAGAATAATACAAATGTACATTTTTTTTTTTTTCTATATTTACTCGTTCACAACGTGACTATTTCTTCTAAAATAAAGAAAAAGATTTTGTCAGTGTATAGTAAACATGGAAAAATTAAGACTACAAAATCGTGTTAATCCATTCATGTGCGTCACTCAATGAAAATCGTTTAAAATTATCCCGCATAAGACGTTTACATTTTACAGTCCATTACATGTACGCTGTTATTACCCGTGAAGTAGTTTATAAACAAATCCGATTCACGCTTAAAACGTTACAACTCTCCAGACGCCGTTACGTTATCAACAGAGCATCATCAACCAGCGAGCGTGACTCATCGTGTCGGGCTTGGGCATGGATTTTGTGTTGTTCTTTCACCACCCACATCGGCTTTTGAAAACATCGTTGTTAAAGGTGCGTAAAACCTTCTCACCAATTTTTCTACATCGCAATGCAAAGCAATGGTTTTTAATTATTCTTTTTAATGCCCGGGACAATTTGTTTTGCAACCGTGAATTCATTGTACATACCAGAATAAAATAATTTTCCGTTTATTTGTCATTGTAACCTGTAGTTACCGTCATTTCACAAGCACCACACTGAAATGTTTGTTTACGACACGCGTGCGTGCCTGGCTCGCAGGACGAAGAGGGAGGAAAGATAAAGAAGAGAGAGGTCGGCCTGCTGCGTTGCATCTTTACTCGCACGTCGCGCGCCTCGCTAGCAACATTTTAGCACACGCAACTTGCCAGATATTTACTGTGGGATTATTAAATGCTAAGTAGCGATGGATGACTACGTTATAAATTTTAATACTGTTCTAAAATATAATGTGATGAATTTAAATCCAGCAGAAATGATATTTTATGTCTTTTAACCAAGAAATAATTAATTACAAATTTCTAAAACTTTTTTAAAAATTCTGTTCGAGTTATCCGAAGTCTGGGACATCGAGGTCCGAGTTATCGAGGGTTCACTGTACTTGTGTTGTCAACATATTCAAAGTGCCATAAGAAATCATCACATGACTAAAAGCAGCAAGACATACGTACACAGATCAAAAATGTGAAATAAAGACCAGGTCTGCAACCCCTCACACCAGATTATCGGTACTTAGTTCAAATTAAACATCGCTCAAAAAGGACTCAAACTTACTAGTGGTGAAATATATAAATAAAAATATAGCACTGTGAGGCAGCAACTGGCTTTATAAGTCCGTCTCATGTAGGAATTCCATTTTTGACAGTTTTGTGGGCATTTGTTTTTTAAAGCAGTGTTGATGTTAAAACCGTTTTACAACTGCAATATTTGGTTTATGCACAAGTGTAGTCTGCTGATTGTATAATTGTACAACTTATAAGTATTTTCCATATTACATCAGATTTATGGTTTTTGATACATCTGAAGTTTATAATGTGTGCACAGTTCTACAGGAACATAATTTTCATCTTGCTGTACTGCATAGTTTGCCACTCACCTTAATATGTTTGTGTAGAAATTACCTGTGCTAGAGAAACACATTTCTTTTTCTATTGAAAGAGCTGTAAAAAGGATGCCATCACAAGTGTCAAAAAAGGAATTCTTACATGAGACATACTATAGTAGTAGAGTACATATTTGTGTAGTGGTGTTGATGTTGGACTGCCTAGGATACTCAGCGGCGCAGTTGTTAAATCGTAATTTATTATTAAGACATGCGTATTGGTTCAGACTCTTAACTTCTCGGATCTTCCACTAATGCATCCGATTGACTCTACTGTTCAGTGAAAAGAGATAGTTCCATACAAATAATAAAAATAAAAAATTGTTCATTTGCACTTTAGTATATTTTCAAAGCTACGGTTTGGTTGCATTACTTGCTGCATTTTACATGATAATACTGTATAAGGAAAATCTGATATCGGCTTGCCACAAATTTCAAAAGGTGCCGTAGTACACTATACCCTCGATTTTACTAATACTGACTGTTCCATTTATTACATTCATATAATTGCTACCTTTGTAAAATAGATTGAGGCCAATTTTGCCCCCCATTCCTTTACCAAATATTAAAATTGCATTTTTTCTGCAAAGTATATCCAGTGGGATCCCGATTTTCGTATCGTTTTGCGGGAAAGTAAGACAAGTTTTCGTTAAAATATAAATTTATATCGCAAGACCAACATCTTCCAATTAAAAGGGTACCCTGAACGGTAAATATGACCGACCCATGTCGTGGAAAAAAAAAAAGAAGAACACTGAGCACAGAGTGTCTTCTCGCGAATACATAGTCTGACATTTGTATTGTCTCACACGAAAAATGACAACTAATAAGTTGAGATTAAATTTATATATAAAGACAGACGTCTTCTGATTAAAATTACAGCTAACGATCGATAACAACCAATTCATGTCACAAAAAAAAAAACACCAAGCACGGATGCCTGCTCGTTATCGTGTAGTCTTGATGTTTGTAGCATTGCGTGGAAAAATAAAACTAACAATGTTTACAAGAGTATCGTCAAAACAAACTAAAATAAGTATCGCACGCAACATTTTTTCGGAGGCCGCGAGGCTGGTGTACTATCCTTTGCAACACTAAAATAATGAATAAAAAAATCAAATGAAGTTTGAAGGCAAGTCTTTGTGCTGGATTATGTTCGGTATTTGTGCCCTTTTAACGATGGCACGCCACAGCAAGAGACGAGTTAATGCTAAAACGGTGCCGTCAACAAGTTCAAACTTAGTCACTTATGCTGTTCTTACTCGTTGTCCAGTCATGTTTACTTTCAAAAGCTGGCATGGCTGATACATAGTGATGATAACGCGTCCCCCCTCTTTCTTAGTCTTGCTTTCACTTAGCTTGCAACTAATCATGCACACATTCACACACACACTCCGCCACGGTGCAGTACACTCAGACGAAGGTGAACGTACACCTGCATCACTGAGAAATTCCATGAAGCCGATGATTTGACCAGGGGCGTAGATACGGGGGATGAGGGGGTCTAACCCCCCCCCCCCCAGACATTAAAAGACCAAAACATTGAAATAAAACTGTGAAACATGAGAACTGTTTTTTCCTTTCCAGTTTCCACTTATAACCAGCAAAAGACATGCACTTTTTTTGTTGGTAGTCCAAAATGGCTAGTGCTGTTTAAAATAAACTGTGACATCGTAAACGTTTCCTTTATCACATTCATGCCTGTCTGCCGGACCGGAGCAGACAAAAAAAACAGGCTAGGCTATGAAATGCTGGTTGAGAGTCGCAACTGGCAAGTTGGCAACTTGAAAACAATAAAGTCGCCTCTTGCCACTCACCGGTCTTCTTTTTGATCCTACCTTTTCTAGCCTTCTCCCATCCCATAGTAAAATGACACTTTCTCGCTCTTACCCGTAGTCCTGCCTGAGCTCGCTTCAGACAGTTGAGCTAACATTTGTTATTTGATTGTGATTTGTGGATGTCTGATTGTGCACGACTTGAAAAGAGTGTAGAGAGAGTGATATATCGCGGGAGAAGTTAAGTTAAGAATACCACAGCGTTAATAGAGAACATTATTATTCATTCGGTAGATTGAGTACAGTACAGTACTGTCCAAAGTCACCCACAAAAACAAATGAACCTTATTATTATTTTTCACATGGCGGGGTTTTCCATACAAGTGTATTTTTAAAAAATACAGAACTTTGTTAAATCAGCATGGTCACAGAATACATAATGCTATCAGAAGTGACAAAAATAGCTTTCCCATTGTTGTTATTATTGTACCAGCTCTCGGGGCATAACATGAACGTAAATAAAATCATGTGGAATCTCGGACATTGATTTTTATTACTGCTTGCATTGCTTTTTATATTTCGAAATGATGATTGATTAGGATGAGTTAGTGCATGTTATCTTTTTGCACGGAACAAATTCCTTGAGTTGAGCTAATATGTTCCTTGCAAAACAAGTGAAAGTGTTTGTCGTTTTTATAAGTGAAATAAATTTAATAATTTTTAAATCATTGTGAATTCTTTATTTTTCCTGTTTATAATTTGTTTTCATACAGAATTTTTTTTTTTATTTCAAATAAGTTTTGATCATACTGAAATGTATTTGTGGTCAGTAATGTATTTACTATTAAAATAAAAAAATACAACAGAATTAATAAACTGTACTGTTGTAAACTGAGATAAAATTATGAAATTTTAAAAACAGCCTTTCCTGCAAAACATTAAGTTATCAATTCTTGTCGATTCTATTATTTGCCCAGTTTCATAATTTCATAATATTTTCATCTTTTGCACCACATTAAAAACTACAATCGTACGGCACAGCATGAGGAATATATGCACAGAAATTCATCTCGAAGACATTTTCCCAGTAATATTTTACAGGATTACCCTTTTCCACTCTTCCCAAAATACATGTGCAAAATGCAATAAAAATATTTTTTGCTCTTAAACCGAGTCCCACGCACTCTTAACATTAATGTTTTTGAGTGTTGTAGCATGTGTGTCAGTGTTCAACTTCTTTCTGTTTGCAGTCAAAATTAAATGGTTTAGCATTACTGTCAGTCCATCATTCAGAACAAGTTACGCCACTCAAAGTTTTAGAAAATCTTGTAAAAAAAAAGAAGATAAGGTGCTTTTATAATTTCACACATTTATTATTTTATTTAAAATTTGGCGATTTCATTTATTTTGTATTTTTTTTTTTTTTTTCACTTTTTTTTTTCTATTTCAAATGTACATATTTAGAATAGAACATGTATTACTTAATTATGCAGACATGGCATATCTGAGACTTAAAATTCATTCATAAAACCCTTCTTAAGCATAGCCTGTGTATTTAGTACTTGTATTACATTTGACGTAAGTAATTACGACACTTGAAATATATATTGCTATAGTGATGGAACCCCTCCCCCCCTTCCCCCAGGAAGAAAAATATCCACACCCCTGGATTTGACCACAGCGTCGGTGCCAGAAAAATCCTACAGCCTGGAGGAGATTGAAACACAGGAAGTTACTCATTTCACCAGGAAAATTTAATTAAACTACTATAAACTGTCGAAACTCGAAAAATAACACACAAGAGATGTGATTATTTGTCATTTTCAGTGGTTGGGTGTTGCGAGAGGTGGGAATACGAAAAATCCTGTGGTGCACACGGTAATAGAGATTATCTTTACCCGCATTATATACGTGTGAAAGTGAGCTGATAATGGCTAGGGGAAGGGAATGGTTTCAGGTTGGATGTCTGCAAGATATTTTCCGCCAAGGGGGCGAGGATATTGATTGGCACTTTCCGGGAAACAAGTTGCACGTAGTTTCCCACGCTGATGTTTGGAAGGTATATGGGAGAGGGGGATGATCTGTCAGCTGTGAGGCAAGCGTGTAACTATAGCTGTCACTGTCTTGTTATCTACGAAGAGTAAGATTTTGCTTTATTATAAAGAAATGAGGGGTAGAAAAACTGTGTAACATACATAGTAGTGCTCACCGGCCGAACGTTGCTCTCCGGCGTGCGCTGTCACATTTTTAACAGCTTTAGCTTTTTTATATTTTTGCAATTTTTTGATGGTTTCCGAGAGTTTATTCGTAAAATCACTACCATCGTAAAATCCAGGGTTCGTAAAATCAGGAGTCTAGTGTACATCAGTATTCTTAGACACACCTCTTGACCAACGCCAGTGTGTTCGGCGCAGAATTATTTAAACATTAACCGGCTTTCCAAACTTAACACAAGTTATACCGAAAGCAGGTCCCAGAACAAAAGAATAAACATGTTTCATTAACGTTTACATTGGAAATTAACCTAACTACATATTTCGCTTTTCCAGACACTACGTTCTGACTGACAACTATAAGACATCATCTCCACCATAGAATTTTCAATATGAATAAAAGTCTCTCTAATCATGCCAGTGCCTCTGTGGTTTCACTACGCAGCTCCCGTCTTTACTGCACCGTCCCAGCGCCCTCTTGCCCCAGCCAATTTTGCTAGACTGCAACATCTTTGCACCACTGATTCTGACAGACAATAGAACAACATTAACTAAAAACCTGAACTAAAAACCTGTGGCAAGCATGGTGAGTAGTTGCATGCTTAGGCAGAGTGATACGTTGGGATTCAACGAACCTGAAAATTTACAATTACAGTTTAACACATTAAATTTTACGTCATAAAGCTACCAGTAAATATATTGTAAACAGTTTACAACTGATAGACCAATCCCATTACTGTTGTAATTGGGGACCCATTTTGCACCCAGATGAACAAATAAGTCAAATACCTACACACACAAGTGAAGAGGCCGGTTGCACACGACCCTGCCACCCATGTTGTTACAATTTTAAGACCACCGACCAAGTTGCATGCCTGCACGTGCCTCTGAACGTGTTTCATAACCATTCTTCGAACTGTTGGTGACTCTCAGCCCAGAGTAAAATTTTCTCATAGCTAAAATATGTTTTTTAATTTAAAAAGTGGTCAAATATAAAAAAAATTAATTGACTACAATGCATAAAATTCCATTCTGATTATAGTTAGTCCAAACACGATAGGAAACTAACAAAAAATTTACTACTTTAGATCTTATCAGTAAGTTAAACTTAAATGTCAGAATTTTTAATTTTAATTCCATGACTAACATTTCCAATTTATTATTATGTTGGATCCCGTGGCATTCGGCCTGAACTCAGTACACTTCCCTTGAAGTCTCACAACACAAAACGAATATCCAAAACATTCATTTCCATAAATGATGAACTCAGTTCACAAGATTTAAAATATGATACTATTTCACTTATTAAATGGGGGAGGTGGCAAAGGCACATGTGCCTGTACTTGCCACAGTCCCCCCACTGAACATGGAATGGTTTTTCCTGAGGAAGAAAAGTCATGTGTTTAGTACACTTCCTCCAAGTACAACAGCTCCAAAGTAAGACCATCAACTCCAATAAAGTCACTGCAAGTTATATAGCATTCTGAATGCAAAATACAGCAGTGTTTTTCACAAAATCCTTACTTAATAGTATTAAGTTTATACATAATGCCACAACTTTAAACAACTTCACACTAACTGCAGCAGACCACATGGCTGCTACTACAACCTAAAAAATGCAATTGAAGATCAATCAAAATAAAACCTTGCTTTATTGTATATATTTGTCAGTTAATTAACCCTCAGTATGAAATATTTACTCAATAATATAATATGTTATTCATAATTTGTAGCAGAGAAAACAACTATGTATTAATTCTTCAAATAAAACGTTAATGTTCAAAGACTTCAATGTAATTTTTGTCTCATGGACTAATAGTAACACAGCCTCGTTTGATTTCACCCCTAATTTCATACCTTACTATCTTTAACACACGTAACCTTCCTGAACAGTACATTCAAAACACATTACAAACAAAGCACATGATTTGCCTCATAACATTTAGTTGTCAACAGGATGTCTGCACAGTCACAGATTCAACACTTCCACAATGCAGGGTACATACACCCGGTTGAAGTGATGACGATGGTGCCCTAAATCAAAATATACCACTTAACACTAGGGGCTCCTCTCCACTCATCAACAACAGTTATCTATTTGCCTATTGGACACTGACGAGGCGATCAAAACATAATAAACATTAACACCTTTGCTTCCACAACACTACTACCCTTCACTCAATTGCACCCTTCCACTTTTTGCTCCAGTTCTAGCCAAAACAAGGTAAACATTAAAAGCAGAAACGACCTAGTACCTAACCTTGTAAAAGTTTTACAAAACTCAATGAAATTTTTATAAATACACAAATCCGTGGGTGTACAGGCTTGCTGCCACAACTTGAGCATTAACTGTATTCAAATTAAGACACTTCAGTATATTCAGCCAGAATTTCCCTAGTATTACCCACTATTAACGCAAATATATTTTTAATTATCTTACTTTCACTGAGCCAAATTTTCAATAAAAATCAGAGACAGGAAAAAGCACAGATTATCCGATTAACATGCTCAGTGCTGTTCGTGTGTATAAAAAATACTAAACCAAATTCAAAGTGTAAACTGCACTATTGTCTGAACTCTGAAGTCTTTATATTGTTATCTTTACTGTGGCACTAGCAGTGTAAGTGTTGTTTTTATGCAAGTGCAAGAAAATTCAAGGTAGTAAACTCATTATTTAACAGGTTGATGCTGTGGTGGTATCTCTAAGGTTGCGTGTACAAACAAGGCAAAAGAATCATTTATAACTCAACACTTAACTTACATAGTATACAAATTTGAATTGTTAATCACAATAGCAGTATTATTGTTAACTTCATTAATCAATTAATTCTGTAATGTTCATCCCCCCTCTCCCCTAACAAAAGAATACTCAACGCGACAAAAAGTGAAAATTTTTACGTTGCAACTTTATTTTACGAAGAAATTCCAAAAGCATAAATTCTCCATACCATGTGAATGGAACAAGACCCAGTAAACATTACAAGACACATCAATACACGTCACAACCAATTAATTTACAAACCATTACTACAGGGATAAGTATTCATGCTGGAAAAAAATAGTTAACTCTTTCTGCTTAGTCATTACTGTGAGTTACTCTAACTATTTTAATTTTTCTCTTAAATTTCTTAACATTCAAACCTTCTAACCAAGTGGTATATAAATTGACATGTATATAAAAATAAGTTACTGATAATTAAGCAACCTTCGCATTACTGTTATAATTTACTAAAATTTTAACCTTGTTACGAAAGACAGAAAAAAAATGCGTACCACCAGTATCTTATCTCAACTAGAAAAACACCACACACAGTTTTCAACTGCTTCAATTTCTGCCATCTACACACAGTTTCCTTCATTCTGCTCCTCACCACACTCTCAAGCAGTTTAGCCGGGCACCCTCTGAATTCCACTGTCCTTTCTCCCACTGTTCCCCAACAACATTCTTTACCACTCAGTTTGTCTATACTTCTGCATTTCACTTTACCCCAGTGCCATAGCTGCATACATCCTACTGTTCTACCTCTCTTACAACTCACGGCTCATTATGCTCACCATTTTACCCCCAGAATGGTGTGTCAATTTCCTCTCTGTAACTACACCTCCCCTCCCCACCCTATTCACTGCTGGTTACTATTATGGTACATTTTCTTAATCTTCTCAAATAATTCCTAGACTAATTTTTCTTAATTCCTCTGTTACCTTCCCCTTCATTTTCCTTTTAACACATTCTCCTTCACCATCATCATCTGTCACTTGCCCAATTTTACCCTTCTGCACCTTAGTCACTTTTTATACCTCTAGATCTGATTTTACCTTGCCCTTGTCCTTCGACTTTATTCTCACAGAGTTCAATATTTCTCTCTGCTTTATTTAGATTAAACACTTCCTCACTACTCTTTATTTAAACTCTCAATTCGTCCTTAATTTTAATTAACTTTGCCTCTAACCTCGTACTTTGGGCTTTAAAGGTATCAGGAGAGGCTCCAGGCATGGGCGAACCATGCAACTGCCCAGGACCGCGTCCTGGGGGGGGGGGCGCCAGCAAACTCGTAGCTGCTGGGTAATGGACAGCAGAAATAATACCACTGTCCGCTACTTCAAACCACCACACTTTGAGAAGCGCTACAAGCTCGATAAGGAAATTTCAAAGTATGATGGTTATTTGGAAAATTGGTGGTGATGTAAGGTGTCGAAAAGTCACTACAGTATCAGTTATACACATTGCTGCTTTGTCACCTAAAAGTTCATATTCGCTATCATATTTTTATGGGGGACCAATCATTGCATACTAACACAATATACTTTACCAAATCTTATCTCGACATTGCAATGTGGGTGCACTGCATATTAGTATTGTTTTACATTGTTTACTTTGAACAACTATACTGTGTTTTGTTTTTTTAACAAAATGTCGTTTAGTGCTGATATAAAAGGTTGTGGCATCATCTTTCTGGACTATAGAAATTTGATTGATGACTGTAGTCACAAGAAATGTTGCAGAGTTTGTATCTAAATTGCTTTTGATTGTAAGAATGCATTGCAGAAATTCTTGTTTATTTAGAAAATGGTCATGTCACTTTTAAGATGTTAAATAATAATTCACATTATTTTTAATTTCTACTTTTGATAATTGTGAGTCTGATCCTTGATGGTGTTGCTTGAATAAATTTAATTGTTGTATATTTTGCAAATTAATAGTATTAATGAACTGAATAATTTACTGAAATTCACATGACCTCATTTTTCTATCATTTCACCTTGTTTAGATGGTTTGAATTTCATTGTTACCCCGTTTTAACAAACTTACATATTAAGGATGTATGTTATAAGTTGTGTATGTGTGTGTGTGTGTCTGTCTATTGTGTCTATTTGTGCATCTGCACGTGCATAGTGTCATTTCATATTGAAATTACT
Organism: Medauroidea extradentata; assembly: GCA_003012365.1. NCBI lineage: Eukaryota > Metazoa > Arthropoda > Insecta > Phasmatodea > Phasmatidae > Medauroidea > Medauroidea extradentata. The sequence goes on from PNEQ01047891.1 coordinate 35,854, forward strand.
GAAATAATCTTTGCCGTTTTGGTTGCTACTACTGTATTACAAGGGGTCACATGAAAAGCCACTTCCCGGGGCCCCACAAAGGCTAGGGCTGCCACTGAAAGCTATTCCTTATTTCTGATGCCAATTTCCTTCCCTGAATCTCAAACACATTTACATTTATTTCTTCTAGCCTAGCCTTCATGTATTCTAGTTTAACTAAAACAGATGATGTTATATAAACAAAAGTCACCAACTTATAGCCTGAGGTCACTTTTGTCACTGGCCTGATGATGGTTTCTTTTTTTCGTGACATTACCTTTGCAGATGTCCTGCTTTTCAGTTTCCATTATTTGTGACTGAAGTCATAACTTGGTCATATCCTTGAAGGTTATATCGGCCTACTGCCACGGTCCTGGTACTGCCGCTGTCCTGGCACTTCCGACATCACTAGAAGAAGTCCACTGCTGCTGCTGTCCTGGTACTGCTTCTGTTTATCTGACCCTTTGTTCCCTGGGCCGTGCATCCTTCCCACTAGGTACTTGGGTTCCGTCAAGGTCCCTGTTCTTGGCGCCAGAGTACAAACATTTCCGGTCCTCCACTGTTCTTGAAAGTTTATTTTCTCGTTGCTGAAAACAAAAAAAAAAAAAGGGTGTGTTTGTGGTTCTTTTTAGGTGCTAACATCTTAGTACAGAATCTTAGAAAAGGTATAGGCTTTTGTAACACACTTTATCTTTAATATTACTCCACCTCAGAATGTTTCATAAAGCCAATGGTGTAGATTTTAGATTTATGTTGTGTATTTTTTTTTATTGATATTGTTTTTCTTATGTGGTCAATGTCAGCTTGTAGACTCTTTGTTATTCACTGGCATTTAAAACTATTTATAACTAAAATGGAACAGTAAATGAAGATAATGTTTCAAATTTAAGATGAGTTGTATTAGGGCTGGGTGTTGTATGAAATCTTTTAAGCTACTAAGTGTTGTTGAGCGACACAGTGCCACATTTCTTTCAGGGTACAGGCAGGCATCTGCTACCATTTGTACTCAAGAGCCAGGGAAATGATTCTTTCTGACTACCAACTACCGGAGATGCTGCGCACGAGATTGGAAGAAGTAATTCTCCAGCTTAAGATCCTCCAGCTTGGACAAGCTAAACCCTTTTTGGAACGTGTTATGGATCCTCCAGACTCTCTTGTCATTGACTTGTCCCTTAAGGTGTGTTTGTGCTTATTACATATTGTAGAATTCATGCCCATTTTGTATATTGATCAGATTAGGTTGTCGCACTGTGTAAAATTTTTATGTAAATTTTGTTTGACTTCGGTATGGTTTTGTTTCAAAGATTGTGTACGCTGTTTTGCAGTCAGATTATAGTTTGTTTAAATTTGACTTTTGTTAGTTGTACAGCTATATTATTTTTATTGTAAAATTTTAATTTTTCTGGCAATGTGTAAAAGTACAGTAATGTGTGGTCTCAATTTGACATTTTAAAATTAAAATAATTTGGCTAAAGTGGCATCATTACTACATAAATAAAAAAATGCTATATCAGCTGGACAAGACAAAGTGGCGGATTTGCATTGCCGGGCATTGTTCTGTCTAGCACCCTGCAGTTGACCAAGTTAGTATACCTGAGACTACCAAGGATCACTCACAACACCAGCTTGGCAACATGCAGAGTATCACATTTACATTTCTGATTTGTATTCTAGAGGACTGAAATTACTTAAAGAGACTGCCTTCCTAAGAGCCGTAGGGTTAGCAAGAATAGGAATTTTATGTTAAATTGTATTCTGCTGTGTTATTTTTTAATTGTATTGCTTTTGCACAAAAGCCCATTTTCTCAATTGGGAAGGGGAGAATGTCGGTACAGGAAAAAGCAGGTAGGGGAAAAATTTTGAGATGGTATTTAGAGTGTTTTTTGACAGAAAAAATACTTACTTGTTCAGTTTGTAGTGTGTTTAAAAAAGCCATAGAAGACCCATCCTAAAGCAGTGTGGGCCTCACTGCGACTTTATTTAAAATCAATAATTATTTTTGTACATTTTTTTAACACAATTAATAACATTTTAAAATTAAATACCTCTTAATGCAAATTTCGGAAATTATTAAATCACTGTGTTTCAGACTGGCTCAAGTGTCACTTAAGCGACTGTAACTCCTTGAAGAAATTTTGCTGGAGTCAGATAATTTGTTTGCCTTAACTCTTGTTTTTGTGTTTCTGCTACTTTTACTTAAGTTTTATCATAAAATTTAAATTACCATGGATTGCATTGCAAATTGTAATCACGTATGACCACCAAATGATATTCTGTAATTGACACTGGTATAACTGCATGTGAACCCGTTAAATAATTTCCATGAAACTTCTTTATCGTGCACTGATGTCTTTTACATTCATTGTGAGGTGCAGATCAACATAATAATGCTTCACAATTTCAAAACTTGTATAGCAGAGTATAAAATATTAAAATTATCATAATTAGCATTATTTATTTTTATTTAAACATTACATTGCTCCATTTTTTTTTTTTCACACACACTTGATATAACATCATAAAAATATGAAATAATCTGAAAATATTATAAATAGTGGTAGTTGTTGACCACTTTTAAACACCTGTAAGACATGGAACAGGATAGTGCGTGAAATTGGAATGAATTTTTCTCTTTGTCATAGTACATGATATGAAAGTATGATTTATTTTACAATAGTAAATTATTAACTAGCATTTTAAAAATAAATTTAAAAATTCTGTGTTTCGTTAGGCCTACTATCCTTATACAGTTAACACTAATACTAACCTTTCATTATTTGCAAAAGCTATATAAGCATTGTGGATATGTAAACAGTAATGTGTGCTTGACCATCCCTTTCCCTTTGCTCTTGAAAAGTTAGATGCGACACATTTTTGTGTTGTTAATCGAACGTGACATTTTAGTGATTAAACTAGCTCTGTTTGCCTTTGTTGTTGAACAAATGAGTTAAGGGGTTTTTAGATTTTATTGTTTATGTTTCAAAATTTTGACTATCTGGAAAGTTAGAAATCCTTGGCAGTTTAAAACTGTCTTTTTTACATGGTATGTGTAATTGATAACATTGTGTGCGTTAAAAAGTTATAAATTGATTTTAATTGAATAATTTACTTATGTTCCAGTTGCTACATACTTTGAATGCTTTGGATGAAGATGAGAATCTAACCCCACTTGGCTATCATCTTGCCAACTTACCACTGGACCCACAAATCGGGAAGATGGTTCTCATGGGAGCCATTTTCAGTTGTATTGATCCTGTCTATTCAGTCGCTGCCAGCCTCTCATTTAAAGATCCGTTTGTTGTACCACTGGTATGTGTAAATAATTGTTTTCTTTGCTATTCCACTGATAAAATATATACAGTTGTAATTATCTGGCATTAAGTGGTATGTGCCAAAAATTAAAATACAATATTTATAATTTTGAATCACATTAAGTATGTAGGTGCAAAGTCTGCCCCTGACTGTTACACGATAGACCTCACGACATACCTAACATGGCAAAAATGTTATTTATTGTACCTACAAGTCTTGTAGGCAGAGCCATACTGTTTAGCTGGCCGAGGTATGGCATGTACTTAAAAAAATTTTAACAAAGTGAGAGCGTAGTAATTTAAATTACTTAACATCAATTACTTAACAACCACATGAAAACTATCATCAGTGGGACCCTGTATTTAGTGCTATAGATGCAGGAATAACGGTAGTTACAAAATCAACTGATGTGAGTTCTTTAAACATTGTTTTAATAGGAAAATTTTCGAGACCAACAAAACTAAACTATAGATATGGGAAACATTGGATATGAAAATGATGCAACTAATTTTTACTATATGCAGTATTGTGCACGTGGCGAATTCCTGAACTTTTGCCGTAGCACATTTAGTTTTACATCCAAAAAACATTTGTCATTTATGTTAAAGAAAAATATTAAAAATTAGAATATACAAAATTGTGTGTTTATTTACATTAAATTTTCTGCAATATGTTTTATTGTGTATCTAAAACTTTGCAACTGTGGTCTGAGAATTCATAATCATTGTAAGGGCAGCCACACAAAATTTTTAGATAGGTTTGTTTACTATATTTTTGGTGTTATTTTATCCCAGCTTCTTTTGTTATTGCCCTTACTTTTATATATGCTGTTTAATTGTTAGACTTTTGTGATAGTTTCCTTGCTGATAAATGTGTAGCATTCTTTTTAATTTTGGCGTCAACAAGAGGTTGTAGCAAATAAATAATCTGTAGTGCATGTATGCATGTCTTGCAAGATGCAGCTGTAAATGGATGCAAATTTTCTGCAAATTATTTTACTTCAGTATTATGGTAAAAAAAATGTGTGTTAGGATGGTAATATGTAAATATCAGGGTTACAATATAAAAAAATATTATATTATACATATTTCAAGGAAGTGAACTAATATGTACACAAAATGGACATTATATAATTGGTTTCTAAGTAAATTGTTTATTGGATAGAGTATAATTCTTTGTAACATTGTTGTTTGTGTTTTCTTATGTTTCATGCAGGGTGCTGAGGATAGAGTGAATGCAGTGAAAATCGAGCTGTCAAATGGAGTCTTTAGTGATCACCTGGTTGTGGCAGAAGCCATGAAACTATGGGAAGCTGCTGATCGCCGAGGGTTTGGTAGGAATTTCTGCTGGGACTACTTTCTTTCCTCTAGTACCATGGTTATGCTTAGGTTAGTATTGACTTGTTTTCATTAGGCAAATTGTAAATTATAATTTGTTATCACTGAGTTCAAAAATGAAAGAAAAGTTTGATAAAAGGAAGGCAGTAGACCTTCATAATAATAAAGAAGAACCTCAATTTTAAATGGCTTCACGGTGCCTGAGAATGACTACTCAAAATCGATGCCCACTTAAAATCGAGTAAAACATATTTTGATCCCCCAAATTCCTAAAAATTGCATTAAAACAATATTTTTCATGATAAGTCTGTTTCAGTCATCGAAAATCACAAATATAATAGGTATTGAAATGAAATATTATTTTAACTCTAAAATCAAACGTCTTTCAAAAATATTTACCTCGAAATGGGAAGTACGTGACCATCCCATGTAACAAAAAAAATTTGTGAACATAGGGGGCAAAGTCATTTTAACAAGTGTGAAGTGATTTTCCAGTAGCTTACTGAAGGAAAATTTAGATAACGTGTCTTTAAAGTAGTATTGTATTTAATAGACAGGCATCTTCCAAAATAGTACTACGCCCCGAAATGGACCACCCTTGCCTCAAAAACAAATTGTGAACTTTGGGTGCCAAATTACATTTGTAACAAGTTTAAAGTGAGTTTCCAACTGCTTCTTGAAGGAACATAAGATGACATGTTACTAAAATATTATTATTTACAGTAAGCAGATGTCTTCAAAAACAATATCATGACTCGAAACTGTAAGTATGACCACCCCATGCAAAAAAAAAATGTAAACATTGGGTCCCGATACACGTTTTTAATGAGTTCAAAGTGAGTTTCCAACTGCTTCTTGGGGGAAAATAAGAGGATGTGTTGTAGAAATATAAATTTTAACAATAGGACGACATCTACAAAAACTAGATTACACCCCAAAATAGTATGACCACCTCATGTCCCAAAAGGAAAATAATTAACATCGGGCACTGGGTAACTAACAAACGCAAAGTGAGTTTCCAATAGCTGTTTGAAGGAAAATAATACAATGTCTTAATGAAATTTGTGATATACTGTAATTGAATAAACTTAAAATTCAAAGATGCTCGTGAATAGCATTTCCATTGTACGGTAGCATGATTTATTTTTTCCTATCAGGAAATTCTTCACAAACACACATAAATAAACAAATAAAATACGAGCAACATAAGTTAATGCAAAAAATTTACGTAGTCTTACGAACTTATGTGGCAGGCATGACAGCTGATGTGTATTGAAGTTCAATGAACTTGTGTTGTATCTGCTTATCCACTCGTGCTGGGAAAACCTATACTTCCGTCACATCTGCTTTAACTGTCTTCAGCCCTCACGTCCACTTTAAGACATTCACGCAAGCACGATAAATAGGAAGGAATATGTAATTAAGCACATTCTAAAATGCACACATAAATAAGCGCAAAGAATTACGGTCATAAACTTTGAAACAAAAGTATCTAGGTATCATAGCACAGTTTGCAGCTGAATTGCTGACTTTGTGTGCATACAATAATATTTAAAACTAAAGCAGTGTTACTAGATTACGAGACGCTGTGAGTTGTGAATACATTTCATAAGTTACGAAAGTTCAATGAAAAATGATAAATATTGAAAAATCCACTGACACTTTTTGCCTGGCAGCTTTTATTTAAAAAAAAAATGTGTAATTGTGGCCTGTTTTTGTACACCGCTCGTGCTACGTAGTGCTGGATGGACTCTACCATTTTTACTGGATTTTAAAAGATTCGTAGTGCGTTGAGGCATTCCTCCGTGGAGGGCTAGGTCAGTATCTTCTCCAATTTCCTCCCCATCATCTGATGACTTACCACCTTCACAAAGTCATCATCACAGCTCTCACCCCAGACAGTTACTCGGTCTGCAGCACAAACAAATTTCTCATGCGTGCAGTCCATGTTGCGTCATCACACTGTGATATATAGGCGAGTTTTGTGGAGGTGCCAGGCTGGGTAGATGGCCCAGGCTGGGGTCCAAACTGAGGCAGGGCAGACGTCCCAGGTTGCGGCTCGGGAAACGTCTCAGGTTGCGGCTCAGCCTACATTTTCTTTGGGTCGTCGACATCTTCGATGTTTGTGTTTGCTGGTAAAGGGAGGGAGGGGACTTTGTCAACAATGAAGTGAGCATGTTGAAAGCAATTGCGGATTATCTCCGGGGTGATTTGATCCCACGACGCTCGGATTGCTTGCATTGCGTTAAAGACATCCCACTTATTGTAACCCCACCAGAAGAACATATCCAACACGACACTAGTTGTGCGCCTGTGGGAAAAGTTTACCTTCAGTGCCTTAATTATTCCCGTTGTAGCTGAAGAGCACTAGTGTTATTGGGCGGTAAAAATACCAGCTCAATGTTTGTCAAGTTTTTGATGTGGGGGTGTGCAGGGCAGTTATCTACAAAGAGCCCTATGCTGCTGTTAAAGCAATGCATGCGGGAGTCGAAGACACAAACTCACCTCGTAAACATGGCCGACGTGACCCATGCCTTGGTGTTGTAGTCATAAGCGCACTGCAAAGTTATGTGCCCCTTGAAGGCGCAAGGCTTTTGAACTTGCTGAATACAAGAGATGTCAATTGCTCACTGCTGTCCATATTGCAACAAAGTAAGGCAGTGAGACGCTCTTTACTCCGCTTTCCTCCTTTGCATGCATCTCCCTTTACCACAAGTGTCTGATCTGGCATGAAGTTAAAAAATATTGCTGGTTCGACTGCATTGTAGACATTCTTGGGTTTGTAGCGTGTCAGGATTCCTTGAAGAATCGCCACAAATTTTGTGAAGAATGATGATGTGGTGGGTCTTAAAGTGATTCAGTCACCATTTTGACGCCTTAAAATTGTCCATGCCCATCCAATGTCCAAACATGTCGGCCTTCGGCACACCCTGGGCTCTGTTCTGGGTAAACTAATAAGATACTGTCGTCACCAGATTGGTATTTGTTAACCCTTTCAGGCTCTTAAACTTCATATTTCAGCCCTCCCTTTCCACAGCATTCACGATCGCTTCCCTTGCCTTCCAAATCGAGAGTATAGTTGTTGGTGGTAGTTTGTGCCGGCGAGCGATCTCGGCCTTCGAAAGCTTTCCTGCTTCTATTTCTGTAATAATTTCGTACTTGTCAGCGTAAACGTGTTTAGTTTTTTTCTACTCGTTTCACGAAAACAACAGTCTAAAATTGATGTCAAAAAACATGCGCAGGTTGTCTATAAATCAAAAGCTGAATTGAAGTCCAGGCCATAAACAAAGTTGTAATACTGTAAAAATAGCATAATTAGGTCGTCAGCAATCAGTACAGTCAATCCAAATGCAATCCTAACTCGAAAAACAAAAGTAAAGCCAAAGTCAATCAGTATAATATTAAAACCTTGTCCAAAAAATCAATAAGCACTTGCGCACAATGCTGACTGAAACGAAGAAGGGAAGCGATCACAAGTCAATTACCAAAAAGTGTGAAGAGGAGGGGAGGGGGAGTTTGCAATCAAAGGAGGTGAAGGTAGAGATAGTGTGCGTGCATGTCTTGTTTCCTTCCCTTCCCGCGATATGCGTATTGTGTAACCGTTTCTTTGCTGTAGCAGTGTGGCATCCCAGAGTTGAACCTATTCACTGCACATATAAAAAATTGGAGAATAAATCACCCAGAGATGACTGTCCAAGCATGATGGACGGCTTGTGTGATTGTTACTCAGCAGAGATAAGAGCGATGGGAGAGATGCTTGCGTGCTGTTTCCATGCCAAGACAGCACGCTAACTTTGTATTGCAAAAGGATGATTACAAAGATTCGCTGAGCACCTAAAATACGCATTTTCGGGTAGTAAAGATAGCAGTCATCGGCATTGCTAGCCAATTTAATATCACATTTGTGTTAAAGTATTTTGGGGTGTAAAAATAGTTTGTAGCCATGAACATGTATATTTTATTCTTCAACGTAGTGAAATATGTTAACATCCCTGACTAGTGCGTGCCCTGTGATAGTGGCGTGTGGCAGTTTGATTTTGTTTGCATTTACAAGCGAGCACCTGGCTAGATCATATTTACTTTCTCGTACCCCAGAAATGCTCGGGAACTTACGTTCATCCTCAACAGTCCAGTCAGACATCTTCCCTCTCCCCCTACTAGCACTCCCTCCTTACTCCTCGTCCTTCCCCAGACGATAAGTGGTGTAATGGCGGGCCTGGCATGCAGTTTTTTTTACTGCTATGATGCATTACTTTCTAGCCCTTACAATCTTCTTTGGTATTTTTTTTTTTGAAGCAGCGTGATATATATATATATATATTTTTTTTTTAAAGAAACTTGATATATTTAGTTATAAATAATTTTATGTACTTTACTTTCTTTTTTATATCAAAGACTGCTGAACACAGACTTGGTGCAAGAATGCCATATTTTGACATGTAGTACGGGTTGGTGGTTGTTCAAAATTGGTCCGAAATTCTTATAACGATCCCTTCCTCCTTTATAGACATTTATGAAAATTTACAAGGGTAGGGCAGGTCAGCCAAAAACTTTTGGAACATTACCCCATGTAAGTTTATCTGTTCAAAATTTCAACTAATGGCCTCTTGGTCAACTACTAAAAGTAATATTATACTTAAATATTAACATAATACGTGTAAAGAATGAACTGTGGATGTAGTATTTAGCAAACTGTTTATTTTGAAGATAATCCTGTTAATCAACAAAATTTTTGGTTTCTGGCATCACCAACTAACAAATCAGCATAGTATTTGTAAAGAAGCTTTGTTTCTCACAGTATGTTTTATTTATGTACTTGTGCAGTTCGTTTTCAAGCTGTGGATATTCACATGATTTCCCACGAAAAGCACGCTTATCTTTTGGCACACATTTTAGTTTTTCTTGTTGCTGACACCATGTGCCACACTTTTGTAGTCAACGTCAAAATGTCTCACAACATTTATTTTTAATATTCTCTGTTGCATATTTCACCACTTTTAGCTTGAATTTAGCAAGGAACCGCACAGTTTGTTTCCAATTCTCAAACAACATAACTAAATATACTGGCAAGAAAACGTGTACACAGCCACTACTGCAGACAGCTATTGGTAATAATGGCCTCTAAACGTACATTCCTCACTGCAGCACTTGCATAACTGAAGAATGTGGCAACACAGCATGCAACATCACGTGCCTGGCCGGCTGCCCACCTCTGTCACCCTCTCGACAGCACATACACCAGCTCCACTCACCCACAAACCCATGCTTCCAGCCATCTGTTCGGGCTCACGCTCAACTCCAGATAAGCTTGTCTGCTGTTGTGCATGGCAGCCATGCAAAAAAAAAAGCAGTGTCCGGCTGTTGCTGCGTGTTTATATTACTAATGTTTTAAATTCTTGGCTACCAAAAAGTTTTGGTGTGGGGAGGGGTATTAACAGAATATAAATTTTTCTTGAATTTACAGCTTTGAAATCGTTCCGAGGGGGGTGGGGGCAGTACACGAGTAAATACGGCACATTTTTAAGGCATTGAGAAATAAATTTCAGTCTGTTTATGAATGTTTTTTATGCATATTTTTGCCATTTGGTACAAAGTAGGAAATGTAATACTTCATGTACTGCCTTGTCTTTTTTTGCCTTAAAGAATGGTTGGTTTCTTGTTGCATTTTTCATATTTGTGGTTTTTATTTCAGGAACATGAAACAGCAGTTCTCTAAGTACATGCATGAAATGAACTTCCTCACTAGTGACAATGTGAAGGATCCAAATGGGAACATGAACTCTGATAACGTTGGTCTAGTGAAGGCAATAATATGTTCCGGACTTTATCCAAATGTTGCACTAATCAAGTATGAAAAAATTAATTTTTTTTTTGTTTGTTTGTTTCTAGTTGTTAATGCTAATTTTAAATATTATACTGTAATCATAGTATTGAAAAGGTTAGTACTCTACTTTGAGTGTGTTTGTGTGGAAAGGCTGAATGAATTTTATTAGTAAAATAGTGGGCTGCACACACAAAACTGAACGTAGTTAATAAACAAACAAATTTCAACAGCATAGAACACCCGAACAACTCGGCCAACAAAAAATGCTACATTTAGGGAATTAAAATCTGTTCCTTCATGCTTGTAATAATAAATAAAGGTACAATAACACAAAGGTACAATAACACAAAGGTACAAGTATTTTAGTGTCACCTACAACTCGGAGACAACATAAGTTTCAGGAAACAAAAAAATGATATGTTTTGTGAATTGAAATCTTTTCCCATCTTCAGGCTTAAAACAAAACTGGTGGACTACACACAGATACAGATTGTATTAATGTGTCTTCTACCAGCTGTGTTTCAACTAGGCATCTGCGAGTACTCGAATTTTCGAGCCGAGTCGAGTCTGTATTAAAAACTCTAGTTTGAAATATAAACCTCGGAAAGAATTGAACTTCCGAGTTTTTCTTGGTACCGTTTATAAATAAGGTGTACATGACATAAACCAACCTGCAAATGCCATTGAATACATTACCGTGTAGTTAAATAAATAAATAATGACTGTTCCACAAGACGATGATCCGTTAATCTAGATAGACCACTTTCAAAACATTACTCGTCGATTGTTTACATCTTGCAAAAAGGTAAATAATCATGGCAATGCACATTCAAAGAGAAACACACTTCTACGCTATACCATAGAAGCTTATACGTTTCATCGCATTAGAGCGCACTCTATACGTAATGTGTTGTATTGGCTTATTTTCACGTTGTGTAAATATTGAATAATAAGTTTGGCTCATCGCTGCGTTATCGCTTTATGCGTAATTCATTCACACTTTCGGAAAGTGTTATATATTTTAGTTGTAGAGGGACTTAGCACGGATCAAGACGTTTTTAGAGACGTGAAGTTTGTTTTCAATACATTCAGCGCGTTTGTGCTGGTATTGGAATACACTCGTATTGGACGGAAATTTTAGTTGGTCAAGTTGGAGAAACTTTTGCGGTGCGTTATCTTTGCATTTGATGAACATCTATGAACGGAAATCCTAACCTAACTTTTGTAACACGTGCGAGTAATAAGTTCTTCTGTAGCCAGCGTGTAGTGCGGTTCGGATTTTTGGTCTCCGGTGTCGTAGTGCGACGTCATTTTATGTTTGTGCCATGATTTGTGTTTTTCGTGTTGTCATATTATATTTTGAGTGTTTTTTGATACTGGATTGGAACACCAGATAAATAAAAATGAGTGTGAACGCAACAAAAACTTACTTCAGAAATTTGTATTCCAGTGTTGTGAATATCTATAGACATTATTATCACAAATAATTAGTATAAATATTTGTATCACAGAGTTCTGTATATGTAATTATTAAAACTCGAGCTCAACTCGAAACTCGTGAACTTTTTAGCAAACTCGCTCGAGCTCGACTGGAGTTAAAAAACCTGTGCTCGCAGATACGTAGTTTCAACTAAATTCATGTAGTAATTGAATAGATTTCCATTCCCATACTATTGGGTTTTTTGGTGGCTGAAACTTATGTTGTCTCTAAGATGCTTGAGTGTTCTCTGCTGTTGAAATTTTTTTTTGTTTATTGAAACTCGTGGTGTTTAAATTATGTGTGCTGCCCTCTGTTTTCATGGTACAACTCTGCCCATCTCTCATATTGGGTGTTCTGTCTATCTGAAAATGTAATTATTTGGGACTAAGTACTGTTCATGTCTTATCCTCACAGTGACCCAATTCCTCAGGGACTCTATTTATTTGGTTAATTTAATCATTTTATAACACAGAGTTTTTGTGCCAGCAAAATTGTGTATGTCCACAAACCTTCATTCTCATTAAGACCCATTGCAACGTTGTTTCAAAGATCTCTTTGATGAGTGAACTGTGTTGTTTGTAGGAAAGTGAAGCGAATCCGTCGCACAGGGAAAGTGAAAGTGTTGTTAACAACACCAGAGGATGGCAAGGTTCAGTTGCATCCAAAGTCTATTGCAGAGAAGATGAATGAGTTTGAGAGTCCCTTCATTCTGTACCACTTGAAGATGAAGAGCACCGCAATTTTCCTGCATGATGCTACAGTGGTCAACCCATTACCACTGATGTTCTTTGGGGAATCTCTCCGTAGCTTAACTGAGGGCAGTGCTGAAATAATTACTGTTCGTGATGCAATTCGCTTCCGCTGTCCACCGACCACTGCTAAGTTGGTGAAGGTAATATACTTAGTGTAGTTTGACAAGCTTATTCTTAAAACTCTAGTTATACAAAGGGTTTATATAGCTGTATATTATGATTTATAGATTTGTTATACAAATTGTAACAACTAGTGATGGATCGAGTCGATTCTTCAATTCGTAAGAATCGGTGATTCTTATATCGGGATCAGAATCAATTCTTTTCTGGAAGTGAAAGAGAATCAGCAGTCATCATGTCATAATTATGAGAGGGTAACATTTACTGCAAATATGACAGCTGTCAGAACAGTAATACAGCACTGTATCTACCGTATTTGTCGGCATATAGGACGACCCCGCATATAAGACGAGTCATGGTTTCGAAGGTACAGAATCTTGAAAAAAATAAATTAATAATTTTGAATTTCCTGACAGAAAAATATTTTTTTCCTTTGTCAGAAACATTACAATTTTAGTTTAAATATTTTCAATGCATTTATTATCGGCATATAAACATCATAGTGGACCCATAAATGAATAACATTGGCTAGTACTGATCTCCGCGCGCCCAAGAGCCAAGGAAACGCACGGCGGCGGCCGGCGATATCTCCGTTTGCCGGCAGTTGCGCGCGACTTGGCAACGGCGGCCTAAGGCACACCGCGCACTACATGACAACGCCGGGCAACAACAGCTACTTGCAAGGTCATCGCATTCCTGTGCGCTGTTTTCCCCCAGCCTAGCACTAGAATCACTAGATGGTAGACACGTGAATGTGTGGTACGGTATCTAGATCCTCGTTTTTTTCCGCCCGAGAGTCTTGTGCTTGCGAGACAAAGGATGAAAGCATGCGGACCTAGATCCTTGTTTTCTCTGCCCGAGAGTTGTAGGCTGGTGAGACAAAGTATCTCGGCACGCGCTCGCATCGATCGCCACTTCGCTGTGAGGAAGTGTCCTTTATTATGAATGACGCACATCAAAATTTTGTACTGTAACTTTTATTAAAATAAACGGGACACTCGTTTTCATGTGTGACGAAAAACGCAATTCCTTGAAACATCATACAACTCCACAGCTTACAGCTTAGCTTTCAAACGATTTTTGGCTGCCAAAAATTTTTGCACACTCATATAAGACAAGTAGCAATTTTGGAGGGTCAAAAATATGTAAAAATTGTCGTCTTATATGCCGGCAAATACGGTATATCTCTTCAAAAAAGTGAGCGTGAAGATTATTTTACCATCTAATTTTTGTTATCTGCTTAGCATACAGCACTTACCTTTTATTTCAAAAGCCGCCATTGGCTTAGTGTGTGTGTTAGGTATGATGTGTAAGAGGAGAACGGGGAGAGAGTTTGAAAGCTAAAATAGAAAACACTCAATCACTTCTTTTGTGTAATCTGCCAGTCTGCTATACAGATATGACACCCAGATAAGGAACTTGAGAACGGTCAGCTACAATAACAGTCCCTTCTTCTCTTACTGAGCAGGATCTTTTTACAACCATGCAGAAAGTGAGATGAATAGTCTTGTAACACAAAAAAGATAACGCCTCCTCCCCTTTTTAGGCACTTTGCGTTGTGTGGTATGCACACTTTTCATCGCCTTTTTTAGTTTTTAACTCGTGGAACAATTTTCCCATTTCTGTAACGTTGCACTGCGCAAACTGTAAAATAACCAAAGAAAACTATCTGTAGACCTAATTAATAATGTGTCAACATTTGAAGTGCTTGTATCTCCGAGCTAGAATGCTGAAATTGCGTCTTCACTCCTCGTAGAGATGATACGTTCTTGTTACCCAAGAATGTTTTACTATTTAATTTTGGTCATATCAGCAATCGGAGACGGCACAAACTTTACTTTCAAATCAAGTGAGTGAAATTACCTTATGCCCTTGAACAGCTGTAGCCACCGAATTTTTGTGGCATTAGGCATTACGTATCAGAGGTACAGCAAACTTAAGTTCTAAGCCAAGTTCTTGCATGTTGCCGCATGTCCTTCTGCAACTGGTTACTTGTATTTTTTTCTTCTGACATGCAAACGCGACAGTTATATTATTCTATACTTAACTAATCAAACAAGTTAATTAATAAGACGTATCATGTTAAGTTAATTAATATGACGTATCACATTAAGTTAATTTTATTACTATAAAAAGTAGATAGGAGTGTACAAGTACTTACAGAGCTGTACTGCACGTAGAGGAACAAATAACACACTTAAGGACAACACACATTTTGCACGGTCGCGACGTTTCGCTGGCTAAGCCAGCTTCATTGGGCGGTGAGCGATAGTACACTGCAGTATGGCTGACTTAATTAAGGTTGTAACCAGTACACCTAGCGGCCAGAGGGCGAACTAGAGTGGCGGGAAGTTTGAAAGTGAAAAGTAGATTATCTGATGTTTAGGCCTGGAGGTTGTCTGGATTTGGTGATATATTGGTGGGCCAGTTCCCAGCGTCTCAGTTCTGCATTATTATTGCTATTAGAGGGGGGTAGTGCCCTCACCATTCTGGTGTTGAAACAGGAGTCGAAGGTGAGTTTGTGGGAATCTGCATGGGCAGCCCCTGGTTTGTCCTGAACCCTGAATGTTTGAACTGGAACCAGCTATGGCTTGTTTGGTATCGGCCCTGTGACCATTCATCCTCTGCCTTAGTGTGTTTGTGGTGAAGCCAATGTACTCTGCATCACACTGAGTGCACTGCAGTTGGTATATCAGGTTTTGGGTTGCACAGTAGTAGTTTCCTTGGTATGTATGGCTGGTAAGCCTGCTATGGAAGGATGTGGAAGGTTGATGTATTGCACGTGCTGCATCTGGGGCTATTGCAGGGGTGAGAGCTTTTGGGTGTGCTGAATGTGTTGGGCCCTGGGCTGGTTGGTAGTTTAGAGCGCACCAGTTGATTGTGGAGGTTAGGGGGCCGTCTGAACACCAGTCTTGGAGGTTTGGAGAACAGGTTATGAGTCAAGGGTGAGGAGGCGAGGGTATTGTGGCCACATTGAGGATGGTCTTGAGCTAGTTGAGGGATGTCCTGGTTGTCTCTTGTTTGGGATTTCCTGTTTGAGATGGCTCGCTGGATCTGCTTGTCCACTAGGGGTTTGGGGTATCCTCTATCAATAAATGCTTTGGCTATCTGTTCACATTGCCTGTTAAGATCATTTTCAGTTGAACATATGCGTTTGGCTTTGGTTGCTTGGCTGTACGGAAGAGATTTTTGCAGTATAAAGGATGGTAACTGTCAAAATAGAGGTACTGAAGTTGGTTGGTCGGTTTGGTGTGAACAGTGGTTTCAATTTTGCCATTTTGCAGGGTGAGCTCTACATCTAGAAATGTTGCCTGTGATTTGGAGTAGTTCCAAGTGAATTTCAGGATACTGTGATAGTTTAGACTATCCAGGAAAGCAATGAGATGTTCTTCTGTGGAGTTCCAGATCATGAATATATCATCTATGAATCTGCCCCAGAAATATGGCTGTATTTGTTGATGGCTGAGAATGCTTTGTTCCAACTTACCCATGAAAAGGTTGGTATAGGAGGGTGCCATGCGGGTGCCCATGGCTGTCCCCTTAATCTGCAAGTAATGTTTATCTTTAAATCTGAAGTTATTGTTCATCAAGGTGAATCTGGCCAGTTCTACCAGAAATGCAGTTGAATGTTTGCTATTGGGAGGTCTCAGGTTCAGGAAGTGTTTTATTGTAGAAAGTCCAGATGTGTGCTGGATATTGGTGTACAAAGAAACTACATCTATTGTTAAAAGGTAGGCATCTTGCGGTATAGTGTCCAGACTTCTCACCCTCTCTAGGAAATGGTTCGTGTCCTTAATGTAGGATGGGAGCTGTTGTACCCAGGGCTGGAGGTGGGTGTCAACGAGTGCAGAGATTCTCTCAATTGAGCTTCCACAGCCAGATACAATAGGGTGTCCCGGAGGTGTATTGTTTTCCTATGTTGGCTATCTTGCAACATCACTTCACTTCTGTTTTTTTTTTTTTACAATCATAGGTTACAGTACTGTGGTTTTTGAGAAGTGAATGCAGCATGGTTAAATTGTGTTGCATACTTTTATCAGTTCAATGTAAGATATCTGTATTGTAGCATTGAGTAGCATCTGCATCATCTTCTGTGCAAAGTGTAACGCCGACGAACAACATTACGATAATTGCCATGAATGTAATGATAGTCTTTTTTTGAAGTGCACTTGTGTGAAAACCAAAAATAATCTATATTTGAAGCATATGTTGTGTGCTGGAAAAAATAAATGTATTTGTACTCATATCAGCTTATACGACTTAGATGCTGAAAATTACATAGGTACCGGTACTTACTTCACGTATGAAACTCAACTCATGACTTACACGGAAATAGTCTATTACTGAATGATTATAATCTCTTGATAGTGATAATGTTAACCACTCAAACAACTTTTTTTCCAGTAACTCTGTTGTAAATATACAAGGTAAGGTCCTGATAATGTACCAGCATACTATAGGTGGACTTTGCTAAACTACCGTATTCGCTCATGTACCCCGCGCACCTTTTTTCCCGAATTATAATGCCCAAAATGAGGGTGCACGGCTTACATGGGTAATTTAAGTTTGAAGTTCGTGCGCACGTGCGGGAGGGAGGCTTGGCAACGCTGCGGGGGTGGTGCGGCGGTGGAATGTGGATGTCTAGACAAGTGATCGCAGATAACTTACGAACTCACGTGTACAGCTAATAGTGTTCTCTGCGTGTAAATGATTAGCGTACAGTTATCATAGTGTTTACGTTGATAGTTCGGGCAATACAAATGTCAAAACGATAGTTTTCATTTACAGTGGGAGGGAAACTGAAGGTGATAAAAGAAGCAGAAGAGTTAGGAAATACGCGCGGCAGGCCGTAAGTATGGCATTGCGGAGTCGTGTACCAGAGACTGGCGGAAAATGAGAAACAAGTTGCAGGAAAGCAATGTGAACAGGAGGGCCTTCAGGGGGAAAAAAGCTAAATTTCCACACGTAGAAGAAAGATTAGTTGCATACATAACTGCATTACGACAGTTTGGATATGCCATTTCTACTGACATGTGTCAATTGGAGGCCTTGAAAATTGCCCGAGAAATGCTGCATTAGTAATACGCTCGACGGAAGTGAAGATGATAATGTTTGGGAGAGTGACGCCGTTTCCGAGGACAGTTCTGACGAAATAGACGGGGACAGCAACGATGACGGTGGTACCTAATGATGATGACGATGATGTACCAGTTTAAAGACTTTATCTTTATTTATACCAAAGACTTTATATTTTTTTTCCCGACTTTTCATCTACAGAATCCATTTTTCATAGCTGTATTTATTGTGAGTGATACATGCAGAGCTAAGCTTTTTTATTCACTGAAAACGTCTCGTGAAGTGGTGATACACGTGGAGTGTTTGTATTGCTTTTGTGCTGCGACTGTACCAGTTGACCTTGACAACTTCCGCTCACTTGCTCACATGTCCGAGCGCGCCTACATACACATACAGACACTGGCTGGTGCTGTGTTGCTGGCATGCAGCACTTGCCACTTGGAAGCAAAAAAGCGCATGTCAACCTCTCGTTGCGGCAAACTCAGTTCCGTGCATTAACATCCGCCCCATTTATGAAGCATTGATTTATTTTAAAGAAGTGGCTGCTATATACAAATAAATATAGTAGGTGAGCATAATTTTTGTTTGATTGTTTTGCCCCATAATAAAATTTTTCTATCCCAAAAAAATTGTTTTTTTTTTTTTTTTTTTTTTTTTTTTTAATTTTTCCCCAAATTTGTCATTGAAAAAAGGGGTGCGTGGCTTACATGGGTGTGCGGGGTACATGGGCGAATACGGTAACTGTAATTATTAAAATAGGCTTACACATATTGCTTATACCAGTAGGCCTACAAAATGCTTCAATTGAAAATTAAGTGTTTTATATTGTAAACTGTGTTATTATGATATTTAAAAAAAATTTGTGCTGTGAAATTTTGTAACTTATTAGCCTTGGTGAAATATATACCCAATCGTAATTTCCTAAAAGTAACTCAAAAAGTAACTAGCTGTTACTTATCTAAGAATTTTAACCATCTGTAAATGGTTACTTTTTCGGTGGTGGAACTTGTAGTTGTAACTAGGTTACATTTCCTGTGAAGTAGCTGTAACTGTGTAACTTTTTAAAAGTAACTTTCCAATCCCTGATGAAATTTGGTTGTGACTCATAAAATTTAAGAACTACGTACGTGTTTCAAGAGCCAACATAAATGTAAAGGCAAGAAGCTTAAAAATTAAATTTTTTTAGCTCAATTCACTTTTTAAGATATAATTTATTTAAAAAATATGAAGATTTCTTGCTTATATATTTTAATTTCTTTGTCTAGAAGCTCCTTAAATAGCACCATTTTGCATCTCTAAAATCAACATTTTCCTGGGGGGAGGACCCCTCGACCCTCTACTTTAAGCATGGGGCATATGCATACATATTTTTTAAGGCATATGCCCCCCCCCCCTTCCAAATTCCCATCACGCAATGCTGGCTCTGCCACTGCCTAATGCTAATGATACACTTTCTAAGGGACAGATAAAAATTATGTAAATGAGAGGGAAGTAGATGCAGGGAAACAACAAAACGTGTAACAAACATCTATTAATTAAAAATGCTTATGAGTTTATTCATAATCTCAGCACAGATGTAAGATGAGCTGTAATATGTGATCTCAAAAAGTGTTTGTAAGCAAAATATGATCAACATTGTAACAAAAAAATTTTTGTAATCAATATGCTACTGGGCATAGATAAAGGAAAGATGTTATTCCAACTACTAACATTGATCAAATTGCTCTTCTGTCTTCAAAACTTTTCGTACACGTACATAGGTACTGTCTACTGTTTTCTCTGTCTTGAAATTTTATTCTTCTTCCACGATATCAACATTTACTTGATAAGTGGGTGAAAAAGTATTGTTTACTTCAGTAAAAAATAAGTGTAAATCATTGGAAGCAAGTATCAACTGAAGTGTATATGGCAGGAATACAATACGTTGTTAACATAAGGAAAATAATGGGAAACAGAAAAAATTGTGAATTTGAGGGAATGTAAAATTGGTGTTCTAGTGTACATGAAATAGTGTCTGTTTTAATAATTTGATGGTAGGAAAACACAACAAAGAATGAATAACTGGAATACTGTGCCGTAAATGTGTTCATTCGTGTTTCTCGTAAACAGTTGAACCCCTTTTTTACAACCCTGTCTTTACTAATTTCCTCATTTTATACCTACTTTTTGTGGACCAATTTGCTGCTTTTACATTATAAATTTCTCTCTTTTTACACTATCCTGCATTTTACAACAAATTTTCCTGGTCCTTTGAGAAGTATAAAAAAGGGATTCTACTATATATTTCCTATTTATGATGCAGCAATATTACCCTCATTGTTTTCACTGTTTTTTTTGGAACAGATAAAATTTATGATGGGTTATATCATTCAATCCTTGCGTTTTTACGTTAGAAATAAAGATTGGTTTTCTGTGTCGTTTCCTGAAACACCAGTTCTGGCAAATGATGTATACGTCACATAGTCATTACACTCGTAATATTCTTTGTTGTAAATAATTTTTATTATATTAATGAATATAAAATCTATTTTATCACTACACATTAAAAACAAAATGAATGTGTACTATGAAATGCCACAATAAATACATAATAGTGATGTGTCACTTAATGTAAACAACCGCCACTTTTACTTCTTCTTCGTTGCTCTTGAAACTTGCTTTTGCAATCATAAATCAATGTTTATTGGTTCGTGTACAATCAGTATTTTAAATTAACTATGGAACATGTTAAAAATTGTGTAATTCTTTTGTACTTTGCACAAAATTTATGAATTTTGTTATTTTAAACAGAGGTGCGATTTTGCACTTTCGAAAGCAGCTGTCTTCTATAGTCATCATTCATCTCCATATCACCCTTCGCTATAATGTATTGGCTAAGCTTTTGTGAAATATTGCTGTAGATAATAAATGTGTATTGGTTTTCAGAACTGTTTAATCATAGAATTTTTTGACTACAGTACTATAGATTAGTGATAAATTGGTAACATCTTTGGTTTAAATGGAAATTTTATGAACATGTTACATTTGAATGAGAACATACTATTTTTCTTTTAAGTAATAAGTACAGTAGCAGTACTTCATTTTGTAGCAACTTACTGTAGTAAATTTTGCGATTTTATGTGTAGACATTAGAGGCAAGGCTTTTGAACTGGACAAGCAACAGAAACTGTTTTTGCAAATGAATTTTTTAACATGAAATGTTGTCTTCCTAGGATGTGAGGGACAGACTAAATGGATTACTGGGACATAAGGTTACCCACCCAGGAGTTGTTAACTGGAGTGTTCGTTGCGATGAAGGGAAGTTGCTTAGGTAAGTTTCTTTCCATTTTTTTTCTTGCATGCATTCTGTTGGATTTACCCCAGAAACTGATGCCAGTACATATTTTCAAAAAAACTTATGCATGAAAACAGATAGCATGCTTTACATTTATTAGAGATTGAAATATGTAGTGTCTTTAATAGTTATTTTATTTGAAAATAATTTTGTTTTGATACTATAACATCATTTGCAAATGCAGGGCATCTTTGGGTTTGGGGTAAGAAAGTAATACGTACTCTAGCAGCAGTGAAGTGACCATTACAAAATGTGAGAGACCCATTATAAATACTACAGTAAAGTATTTACATAGAGGTCCTGCATGCAACTTGCCTACCGTAGTAGTTGATGACCTTTACTCATCAAATAAGCATTCATTTTCATTTACAATGTTTACAGCACCTACAGTATGTAAAAAGTACGTGTTTGTGTTACCTCAGGATTTTCTGCAAAATAGAAAAAAAAAGAATTTGGGGTCATGTTTTATATGCGCTACTGTAGAACCACGCATTAATTAAATGTTTTGGTACTTAAATGTCTTCGCTAAATTAATTTTTCATGAAATTATAGTTCATTTAATTGGAGACCTCAGGTCACAATTCTAGAAAATCTTTTCGTTAAATTGGCGTTTCATAAAATCCAAGTTCATGAAATTGGGGTTTTACTGTAAATGTATAGTACTATTATTGATATCTGTGCAGCATGTAAAGTCTTTGTATTGTTTTGTTTTGAACATTTCATAGTCTGCAGTAGATTAGCCATGTGTAAATATTGAAATTAGTGCACCAATTTATGAGACGTACCCGCAGGATCATTTTGAAATTTTACAGTTCAGAATCCTTGCACAGATATGTTATCATGTTGTCAGCAATGATTCTTAGTCAATATTCGGGACATCATTGTTGATTACTGTCTTGTGGGACTTAATTTTCTTCCATCTAGGCATCTGGACAGTTGCATAATGCATTCTTGTAGAGCAGCTTGCATGTTATTTTACAAAAAAATATGTATAAAATATGATGAAGCATATTTTATGAACACTGAAAGTTTCGTTTCAGTTTCTCAGTCAAATGTTCTGTCTCTGTGGCTTCTGGCTAGATTGGGGAAAAGGGAAACCAGTTCTTTGGCTCAAGTGTAGGTTCAAAATCTTGACAAAAAAAAAAAAAAGTAAATTATAACTTTTGAAATTCCCCGCCGAAAATTTTTTTTCTCCTTTACTAGTAACATAAATATTTAGTTGAAATTGTTTTAATGCATTACCGGTATATAAACATCATAGGAGACACGTAAACCAATAACATGGGCCACTACTGCCTTCCAGCCACCAGAGAGTTAAGAAACTGCACAGCGGCGGTAACATGTAACGTGATATCATAAGTTGCCGGCAGCTGTGCGCTACTTGGCAACGCCGGACTGAAGCCCACCGCGCACTACATGGCAATGCAGAGTTGCATCAGCTGCTTGCAAGGTCATCTCATTCCTGTGCGCTGTTGCCACCTGCTAACCAAGCTAGACACATGAATGTGTGGTACGGTACCTAGATCCTCGTTTTCTCTGCCCGAGAGTTTAGTGTTGGTGAGACGAAGGATCTAGGGACGCAGTACCTGGATCCTCGTTTTCTCCGCCCGAGTGTAAAGGCCTATACACAATTGAATACTTTATAACATTTGACTTTACATTTTTGTTACTTTGTGTATTTCGTCAATACACTGATGCACCCCTTAAAGGTGCTAGTGTAAATATTATGCTCGGCCCCGCATTTTGTAAATACTAGATAGTTAGGCCTACCTTGTTTTTGCCCAAAGGGTTACCTAAATCCTTATTGTGAGCCATGTTGCTGTAAAAACATAATTATGGTATATATTCACGCCCGCCATAACAAATGTAAACAAACAAATGGACGCTATGCAAACAACGCCAGGCGGCGATTTATAGGCTTTGAACAGAGTAAATATGTATAATGATTATTTCTAACGTAATATTAGTAATTTTTTGTGTTTATTTTATGCTTTATTTATGTTCTTTTGGCAACACTGACATTTTTACGGCCCCGCAGGAAAGTTTTAATGCATGTATGTAATTTTTGGCCGAGTAGTGGGAAATTGTGAATGTTGGAGTGGCGCGCCTGCCAGCCAGCAGACAGCCTCCTCTCCAGCGGCAGCCATCTTCACCACTCACTAATGGTACTTTCAGCCACCCTCCAGGATATATAAGGCGGGCGTTTGCGTAGCAAATCAGTCAGTCTAGGACTTGGGGTCTCCTCCCCGAACAAACCTAACCGACCACCTCTCCCTCATAGCGGGTTGCTGCCTGGTAAGGAAGCCGAAGCCTGCTCTCCCAACCTTCCCTAACTATCCAAATACCTATAGGTGATTCGGAATAAAGTGAACACTCAAAAAAGCCCTGATTAATTTCTATTTCCTGCCAGTTTATATCTTTCTGCCGAACGTAAACACAAATAATGCCACATGTTTTTCTTTACGTAGGGTCGTGCAATGTTTACAACTACATTTAACTGCTCCGATAAAGTTTAGCTAAAATGCCTACTTATTAAATGCACGGGAGGCTGAATATAAGATATAAAAAAAAGTAATCTTAGTTATAAATACCTGTGAGTTAATGTCTGGTTTCTCTCAATCGACTAATCTAAACAATATGCACTATTGCAGTTACGAATCTCGTAATTGAGGGCGTATTTTATTTAAATTTGTAACGCAAAACCGTCACTAAAACAGAAATGACACACGCTATTCAATAATTCAAGTTTCGTTCAGTGGGTTCAGCCACGAACGACGATGCACTTCAGAAACAATAAACAGGGTGTCTACTAGGTCACTAAAGTCACAAAAGTCCTGAAAAAGTCACGATTTGTGAAAGAGGTTACGAAAGTCCCACAATAGTCACTAATTTGAAGTAAATTTTGGTGAAAGTCATGAAAATTATTTTCGGGTGTTTGATTCTTGTCTAATCATTTGTCAAACATGCATATTCACACTACTAGTATTTGTTGTGCACTGTGCAAGTAAACTAAATAATTAGTTTGTATATTTATCATAGTCATCTTCATAATTCCACATTTTAAAATTGGACATGCTTCGCGCTATCAGCAGTTGGAGGAAACATAATAAAAATTGTCGGGCGTGTTGCACTTGTTAAAAAAATATATTTATTAATTCTATTTAAACAGTTTTTCAAGAAAAAGTTACTAAATTTTACTTTCACAATCTGGTAGACACCCTGATAAATAATGCATTTTCTTAACATGTGAAATAAAAAGTATGTTGTTTCTAGGCTGGCAAACATAAAACATAATTTACAGATTACCAATGGTTTCACATCATTTCGGCAATGATACTCAAAGTAATTTCCAATACTTTTGAATGTGTATATATGCACAACGGACAAACGCACGCAAATGATGTAACTTGGCAGTGAGAACCTAACTTTGATGCCACCTGTTGATGGCGTTTTGAACTGTCTGAAGCGCGAAGCAAGCTCTAACGACCATGGGGACTCGAGGTCGGCAATAGCGTCACAATATTCTCGTGCCAATTGAGTCTAATTATACTGTAAGTATGAATGTCAATAAGATCGTAAGTAAATATTTTGAAGTGTATTAAATACAGAGAGGTCGATTTCATCATATGTTCTTTCACTAATGTTGTATTCAAATAGGAAAATACACGGAACTACATGCAGTGAATCGCTACCAACTTTACAAGCAGTAAAGTAACTTGTGTTAGTGGTGGCGTATATGCAGTAATGGACAGTGGTTTTTTTCAAAGGTTAAATCTTTAGTACTCGCTTTATTCTGAATGAACTATACCTGTGGGTTGCTGCCTGGTAAGGAAGCCGAAGCCCCGACCACCTCTCCTTATAGTGGGTTGCTGCCTGGTAAGGAAGCCAAAGCCTACTCTCACCGACTTTACCTACCTTATTATTACCTACTTACCTACCTGTGGGTTGCTGCCTGGTAAGGAAGCCAAAGCCCCGACCACCTCTCCTTATAGTGGGTTGCTGCCTGGTAAGGAAGCCAAAGCCTACTCTCACCGACTTTACCTACCTTATTATTACCTACTTACCTACCTGTGGGTTGCTGCCTGGTAAGGAAGCCGAAGCCCCGACCGCCTCTCCTTATAGCGGGTTGCTGCCTGGTAAGGAAGCCAAAGCCTACTCTCACCGACTTTACCTACCTTATTATTACCTACTTACCTACCTGTGGGTTGCTGCCTGGTAAGGAAGCCGAAGCCCTGACCACCTTTCCCGCATACAGGTTGCTGCCTGGTAAGGAAGCCGAAGCCTGTCCCACCCATTCCATTACCCACTAAATTGCACCCATTCCATTACCCACTAAATTGCACCCATTCCATTACCCACTAAATTGCACCCATTCCATTACCCACTAAATTGCACCCATTCCATTACCCACTAAATTGCTCAAGGAGACACCTATTCCTAGCTGCGTGAAGAGTGTAAGGAACGCGTCCTATCGTGGGGGTTGATGCCATGTGGCACATCACTAGTTTTCACCGGAAGGGGATGTATCTGTGACAATTTCCGAGGCTCCAGATTAGAAAGACCACGCGGTCAGAGTAGTAATTGTATCAACCAGTGTGTTAATTTTATGAACCAGTTTATTTATCGATACTGTGCAGTAATAGTAAATTCAGTGTAAAGTGAACTTGTGCTTTGTGAAATAATAATGCCATTAAATTAACTTATTTGTTTCATTTGTGTGTAAAAGTAACTCATGTCTGAGAACGACCTCTTAGTATTAGACATCTCTCAGGAGGAAAGAGCCTCTATTGAAGGGTGTAAGCCCAAGCAGCTGCCGAACGCAGATTAGCGACCACAGTTAAATCACATTCAGTACCCGCGGGAATTATTCTAGGTGAGTGGTTTTACACCTAAACCCCTTCTACAGTTAAAGTGAGAATTTTGCGCACCAAGCTTCCAGGATTGTATCGTGCATCTTCAGCAGGAAACCACTCCCCTCAGGATGCCTGCAATCTTGCTGCCCCTTCAGGGAACCTCTCCTGCTCTACATTGTTACACATACCTCCCTGAAGGTTACTAAAGACTCCGTCACGAGCAAAGTCCAACAACGCAATACCAATGTAAAGTTTAAGTAATGACATTGAAAAACTATTGGAAGTCTGTTTTTTCGAACAGAAATATTGTGATATAAATACATGTAAACCTCATTATAACGAGACCTCTAAATGGCTCAAAAATTTTTCGCTATTGTGAATTCTCGCTATAGCCAAAAATAGTAAAAAAAAAAAAAATCTGATATTTCCTTAAGTACATGTGTTTTCCCTAGTGTACATCCTGGCAATCTTTTGTTACTACTGTATACTCCAAATAAATACAGAGGAAAGCCGTATTTTATCTTGAAATAGTCGCAAATTTTAATAAATATAATTATCTGAAGATCAACAGGTTGGACCTACAACTGAGAAAAAAATATTCGTAGAGGTGTAGAAAAAAATTAATGAAACTTTAAAGGATAACTCCACTTACCGGTACCAACTAAATTGTACACAATGCTTACGATGTTATAGTGTTTAATTCAGTATTCATCTGTCTCCAGGCTGCACTAACTTTCAATTTACTCCAAATGCCAAGCACGCGACTCTGTTACCAAACTGTGCGGCAAAATAAAAATGTCATAAGATTGAAATGGACACCTGCTGTATAGTTACGGTACTTTGACTTTCCCATCACAAAAGTCCACCGCTCATGTTTACTTCCACCGCGTAAAATTAACAAACTAGTATGTGTGTGTGATGTGCGTGCGTCGCAACTGCTGTAGTGTAAGCCGCTAGTCTGTAGCCACACATGACAACACTGCTGCGACTACGCATTGCAACACCGCTTGGTTCAAGGTCGCAGCTGCTACCACCAACCCACGCACGCATTCTTTGTCCATGTCGCGCTCCAGCAGCTAGCTACATATTGTCTGCCAATCTCACTTTTGCTGACTTTCCCCGCTTCGCACCTGGTAATAATTTTTTAATTTCGTAGTAATATCAAATGACTTACGCTTGCCATTTCAAAAACTAGATTAAATAGCCAAGTAATTTATCTAAAATAAGTACAGCATTAACCTATCCAAAAGCAACACAACACTACGATCGGCACTTGGCGGAAACAACTAAGTTTGTGTGAAGAAAAGCAAGATCATGTACAAAACTCGACAGATACGTGCAAGCGCCGCATCACAGCGCTACAAGTGTGTGTGAGAGAGAGAGAGAGAGAGCATCTCTCTCTCGCACCTGTCGCGCTGTGATGCGGCGCATGAGCGTATCTGTCGAGTTATGCCGCCACACCCAAAGCTTTAAAAATCACCGCATTGAAGCACCACAAGTGCGATATATTGCAGCAAGAATGTGCGAGGTATCGATTGTGTATCGCTACCTGCCTATCATTATAGCGAACGATTTTGTTGAAGTTCACTCGTTGTAAATAAATATATTAACCTTGTTTTTTGAATATGGCTGGTTGGTACATTTTAAAATTCTCATAATAGTGAATGTCACATTATAGGCCATACTCGTTATAGCAAGGTTTACCTGTACTTTGAAAACTAATTTTTATTAATAGAATTTGCAAAAAAAAATAAAATAATTTTCATAAAAGTAATGTGCAGGAAAGGGAATCAAACTAAAATTCAAGCTGCACCAAATTCAGTCATTTTAAAATATAAAAATTCATTAAGGGGCGTGTGACCGAAAGTATTAATTGTTTTAATGATTTATGTTTGTACAAGATATAGTTTGTTTTTTAGACATACATTGTGACTATTTGAACTGTAATGGACTTTTTTTAACTTTCATATTTTTTTAATTGCATGTGAAAGTCCAAGTTTGCATAAAATTGTTTTATGCTTTAAAGGAAAACCAACTGACTTACAAAACAGAAATAATTCACATTGAATAACTACGTTGTAGGTTACAAGGTCTCCTATACAAAAATTTTAAAAAGAAAACAAAATTTAATAATTTTTTACAGGAGAGTCAAACTTTTGTGATCCGACAATTTAAAACATGGAGAACAAACACAAAAGGCAATGGAAGAATATACATAATGATTACTACTGATGAGTCTGTTCATTCGTAAAATGAGTTGAAGTTCGTCGCAGCCAAGAATCTATCTGTGATACTGATACATTGGATTATGCAAACAAAAAGTGCTGAGCTTGCTTTTTGCAGTTATCATAAAGACATTTTACTGACACAAGTGTGTTTTTTTATTACCGTATGATTAATTGATTCTTTCCACGTAAATCGGAAACATAATTATTATAGAATTTATCAGATTCTGCCCATCACTACCATCAACCACACCTCCAATCCCATGGTGAGCCCCGCTGCATCCTGCCACATTTCACTCGTCCTCTCGTCTTCACCATCTCGGCACAACTACTACATTGTACACAAGTCACAAATTTTAATGAGTTACCATCTTGGCACAGCTACTTCTGATTGACAACTCTGCCTCGGGACTGTTGACCACAGGACAAATATTGTAGCTAAATGCACGCCTTGGGGGAGTAATACAACAGAATCCAAAATTATTTTATTTAAAGAGGGTTACAACTGTTAATTGGGGACAAAAATTACAAACTGGTGGAACTATTTCTGCAGAGCAACACCCGAAGCACACAAATAAATTACCAATGTGCATCAACAACCTACGTCATGAAGGAATTTCATGAAGCAGGTGATTGACAGCAAAGCTAGTGCCAAAGATACTACAGCCTGGAAAAGATTGGAAAACCTGAGGTTACTCATCTTATCAGAAAATTTATAAACCACTAAAAACTGTTCAAAACTCGAAAAATGCAAGAATAGTTTACATTAACAAAAAATATCAAAATTTTACTCTGGTTAGTTTGAAACCAAACAAGCCAAAAGACTAATAAAGAATGACTCTACTTAAATTTTCCAGACTAAATAAAATTTTAATTTTTAATGTTAACTTTTAAATTTTATTTCTTTATTTATGTCTCCAACTACTATAGGTATATTGTTGAATCCTGTGTATCATCCTGAACACCTGACAAGCAAGGACCCTCAAAGCCAATCATAAATAAGGCACAGAGCCTGTATTTAAAAATGTAAAATAAGACAAAAACACATTTTACGTGAATTTAAATTAAGTGCCTGTGAATTCACAAATGGTATGGGAACTATTTTTGACAGTGACTGTAGTGACCTTCCCATCCATACATTCGAAAATTGTGATGACATTGGTTTGCCCTTTCGTACTAAGGTTATTATATTTCTCTTGACAGTTTTGATGCATCTCCAGAGCTTGCAGATCTTCTACTTCATCATATAACTAACATGTATGGTACTATGAGACTATCCTGCAAAGAAATGTGACAAGCATTGAAAAGAGGTACCTAAGTTAAAAAGAGGCAACATCTTAGCCTCCCAGCATGAAAAAGTGACTGCTATTTATTTGAAAGAAAAAAAAAATGTATTTACTGTTCACTATTGATAATATTAAAGTGAGATAAAAAAAATAACAAAACACTCAAGATACAGGACAATCACTAACTGTGATTTCACTATGAGAGGCGATGAAACAGCTGACCAGCACTTCACAAGCTATCCTGTGCCAAGGGATTGTGGGAAAAAAATATTACACAAAACTTTTTTCCACATTTTCGAACAAGCAATTTCAGTTCATACTATTGTACGAAACATGTGGCAGAAGACTAAGCCCTCTGGATTATTGCCTCTTGTTGATTGAGAAAATGCTGGAAAAAAATATCACAGCCAAAAATTTATTTTGCGTAGAGGACGTTTTAGTTCAACTCCAAACCCACTATGATTGACTGAGCATCATATCCTGTAGAACATAACTTCCACAGACAAGAAAGTTCCAATTCATCAATGTGCTGTCATCTGTTCTCAAAAACATAAAAAGAAGAAGAAAGTGAGATAGGAAAGTATGTACTAATGGCATTAATGTTATGTTGGACTCTGTGTTGCACCTTTCTTTCAACTGTATCACACCTAAACTAATTTTTAAATGTTGTATTGCATTTATTTAATTCGTAATGCACAGTATTGTGTAAATTTTTTACACACGCATACACGCCTTTTAATTAGATGGAAAAGGATGATGACATAAAAGGATTAACTGAAAAAAATGGGTATTATTTACTTTGAACTTTGAAGTTCACTTATAGCAAATGGTTTTGTTGTGTATTTGTATGTAAATTTATGGTTTCGTATACAGTACTATACTTAGATGTGAAAGGATGATCATGGAATCACATAGGCACGACCAGGGGCGTCATTTGGGCCACAGGGGGGAGGGGGGCTAACGCCCTCTCTGGATTTAGAATTTTATGTGTATAAATATATTTTTTGTATTTTTAAATTTAAATAATGCTAACTTAAGCACATAAAACTGAAGTTTTATTATTAAAGTATCTAATTTATACATGCTTAATTAATAAAAAAGATGCAACAAGGTCACTGTCACCGGAAAACAAAATCTTGCCCCCCCCCTAGAAAAACCTGAAATGTCGCTCCTGGGCACGACAGAGGCAACATGACCTCCGTGACATGAAAAACAAAAGATGTCCGCCAATCAGCACCAAGGTTTCTGTGACGTGAGCTCAACATAAATGGTGGACGCCATGTGAATTTCAAATGGAAATTATATCAATTTTAATTGAGTTGGAGTTTTTATTTTGAGCCCAAATGTTGGTGAAAGTAGTGATTGGCAGTAAATTGCATTTATTTTATTGTAAATAAATTTTTATTTGTTAATGTAAGCAAATCATAACCTTTTAAAGAAAATTTGTAATTGTGCCTTTATTTTCACATTTCAGAATGCCAGTGGGTATTTAAAGTATATTACAAGTAAACAAAAAACTTTTGTAGGCTCCAAATATCTGTGGCTGTCATGCGGCAGCTAAGCTGGTGTTCGCAATAATGAGAAATTTTATCATCACATTGCTTTTGTCATGTCGATTTGTCGCGCCTATATGATTCCACCATGATAGTGATTTTAAATGAATTCCGTGCAAAAAAGGAAATATTAGTATCCTGTTCTCTAAACATTTACATTGAATAATTTCAAATAATTTTATTGTTTACATTGTGTAATGTTGTGGTTATATTTTCAAGGTTATATTTTTCGACTTTGCAAATATCCATTTCATTTGATTTGACAAAATGATGATACAAATAAAAGGAATTCGCTTAAAAATTAGCATCCTTTTCTTATAATGTTTGAAACTGCATCTGGTGTTTATATAATATGTATTTATTTTTACATTAATTTGTTGGTATTTAACAATACATGGTCTTATTGTTGCAAATAACTGTAAAAAAAAAGTATTTTCTGTCTACTTTATACAATAACATTAGTGTAGAAACTATAGAGAAATTGGACTTCTCTAAAGTGAAAACTGGTCAGTCATTGACAATAAAAGTGTTAAAAAAATATTTTTACAAATATGTATTGCCATTGTATTTATGTTTCAGTCTAAGGACTTTAGTATATGTACCTACAGTTCAATGTTAAACTAGGTGTCATAAAATATGTTTTATTTAAAATATTACATGCTTTATTAAAAATATTAGTAATAAAGTATAAGCCAGGGAATTTATTCCAACTTTGCTTTAGCGCTTAAAATGTAGAAAAACATTTAATTTTATTTCTTGGTACAAATTTTACTAGCACACCAGTCTCATAGCATCAGAAAAATTGACACACATACAGTTAGAACATTGTTTTAAGGTGATGGCAGATATGTTTCTGTTGCAGTTTCTTTGTGACTCTACTCATCATATTTTTTTTTTTTCAGGGCAATTATTGATTTGATCACATTCGAAGACAGACAGATGCAACTAAGGGCGGAAGATGGGGATGATGACTTTTCTGACTGAATTGTTAGTTATAAATGTATGTTGTTTGTAAATTCTTTACAGTCAAGTATTTTCATAATAATGTGTAATGACTAAAGTACCTGTTACAGACTTAATAAAAGATGTCTACTGTTTTGTACTTTAATGGCCATTTTATATGAGTGCATTATTTAGATATAATTTCTTGCATTGCATTAATATCACTCACCGTGGGTACTGTATTATAACTGGCTGGAATGTTTATATTATATAGGTATGTCCCACACATAAAGAAGTAGCATTCACAGTCACAGGCTACTAGGATTTATGAATCACAGTTTCACCCACGTCTGTTTAAAAACAAAAAATACATAGATAAAAATTGCCTGACAGTAAATATGTTTTTTTTTAATAAGAAAGTCACTGAAAGGTAGAGCTGCAAGGTAACTTTTTCCCCCCAGTTTATATCAAGAGGCCTTAAACAAATAGCAAGTAGCAAAACTTTTCTAAACAGAATTTAGACTTTGAGGAAACTTAAATTGATCCCAGTTTTTGCCTACAGGTAACATGATCAGCATTGCCATTTGTGTGCTGGTTTTCTCTGGGTGCAGTGTTGCCCTTACCCATGCATTAGATCACTGCTCCTTATACATATCATATAACTCACTAGTGTTAAAGACCTTTCTGTTAAGCGCTAGCCAAAATGTGTGCACGTGAACTCACACACACACAGTGGAATGGAAATGAAGGTAAAGCTCATGGTACAGGTAGACAGACATAACCAAACACCACAGTGGAGAGAAATCAAATGAAGTAGAGAGAAGAGATTCTTGAAGAACCCACAGACAACCTTGAGATGGAAAGCTCTTCTCTGCTGCCTGTGATGCCGTATTTTGTTACTCTATTTTCTTCAATGGGGATTTTAAACGGGCCCAGCACACCACACTTTAGTGTTCCCAAGTACATGTGCTCGTGACATGCAAGGTTTGACAAACTCTCCCATCACCCCTTTTAAAATTACGTGGTAATGTCACATTTTATCCTGATATTATGATAGACAAATTTAATGTATAGAGTGATTTAGGATGGAGTGTGTTAATTTTATGTTGTGATAACATGTGAAAAGTAACCTGAAATTGTGTTTTGAATCTATATGTAAAGTAAATATAGTAGAAGTAATGCATTTTGGTCAGTGTTTAACGGTGATGTTTTCAGAGCTGATGAGGAATAATATCAGGTGAGTATTGTGGAGTGTTGTCCGAGTGTAGAGGTGGGGGTGACTGGAATTACAGAGACAACCCACTGACCAACGGTATATATTCTGGCACAATTTCCACTTGCAAAATCCTAGGTTTAATCTGTGGAGAATCAAACCTGAATTACCATGGTAAAAATCGAGCTTCCTAGCGACTGCACCAATCATGGCCTCCCCAAAACTACAGTGCAGAAGAAAGAAGTACAAAACAAATACAACATGTAGTGGGCCAGAGCGAAATAGAGGTTCAGGAATGAAGTTCTTTGGGTGCACTGCCGGAAACTTTCCCTCGCCCTGCTACGATCTGCCGGAACTCATTTGCTCACCTGACAATATCCTGTTCACACAGCTCATGGCAAAAATTGCCTTCACACCTATCTGTGCCACAGACGTAAATTATAAAATTCACGGTTACATGATAAAACATTTAACAAGAACAATAAAAAAAAGAATGTGGCAGAGTGGTACCAATCACCTTTACCAGAAACTCTAGGTGAGCAGAATTCCCAGAATTCCAACTCCCTTTGTGTGCCAACACTTTTTTTTATTATAAATGCAGTAACCAAAATTTACGAAACTTAATCTAGAGCCCAAAACCTCAGTAATGAATTTTACGCAAAAAAAGTTATTACCAGACAAAATTATATCCTTGAAACTGCAAGATACACAAATGAACTAACCAACTCTAGGACCAAAATTAGCTAGTGCGATGAACCAATAGATTAAAATCTTCAAATTAGACAACTATTTGCCTTATATAGCTCACCGCAATATTTACTGTCATGTTAAATTACAGGCATGCTCACATAGAGTGTCTACCAGGCACAGAAGTCACCAAAAAAGTTACAGAATTTAAACAAGGTCACGGAAGTCACGAAGAAGTCATGGAATTATAGAATTTAATAAAGGGTCACTGATTTTGTAAGTGGGCAGTTGAGCGCCGTGTAGGAACATGCAGTTTATTTTCAATATTTAAATTGTGCGCATTTATTTGTAGCTTCGAAAAACCAGCATATACTTCGCTACAGTAGAACCCCGATTGAACAAAATGTCATGGGACCCGAAAATGTTTACTCTAAATCAACGTTTCGTTAAATCAGACTACACCCCCCCCCTCCCCCGAATTAAATCCTCGGGCATGTTTCGTCGAAATTTAAGGTAATTTTTAAAAGTATATTGGGCCAAAACATTAACAAAATGCATTTACCATCAATAGGTAAGCCACAGCTGTGAAAAGAAAAAAAAATTGGCATAAACTTCCACTGGAACGCTTGGTGAGCGTGTGCATGGTGAGTTAGGCCATCCTTGCGCGCGCAGTCAACATGTGAGAAGTGATGACTAACACCGCCGAGCCGTCAATATTTCCGTCTCTCTCCGGCCCACTCCACCAACAAAATTAAGGAAATTCCCATGAAAAATAGCAAAAAAAATTTTTTTTAATGGAAACTGAATTAAAAGTATGCGATACAACGGTAAAATAATAATTAAATATGCGTTGTGGTGGCCATTGTAGCTTGTATGCAGCCATGCTCGTGAAACAAATTCAGTGTTCTGTCCGCTAAAAATGCTGTGCACTCAAGCGTTTTTTAGCATCAGGGAAAAAATTATTTGTGTTTACTGTAGTAAATTAGTTGAAAAAAGGCTGTATAAATAATATTATGTAATTTTTTTATAAACTCGCTTGTTTTATCATGGGATGCGAGTGTAAATAATCATGCTGCACACCACTGCATTTTATCTGTAATAGAATTAATCAATAGAGCACTCGGATTGCAGCACATTCTATTGGAGACGCCAAGTACTATCTGTGAATTAGTTCTTGTGCTGTCCACTGCCGTGCCTTGGAGACTGGGTACCGAAGCTTTGTTCAGGCGGGTTGTACCTTCTACTACTTCTATACGCAGAGGTGTAGTTGGGTGCAGTGGGTGTAGATGGCCAGAGACCAAAGGTGTAGGAAGTGCAGAAAGTCCGCCTGAACGCCTAGGTGTAGTTGAGTGTGAATTGTTTTGTTTATTTTCTGTTAGTGACATGGCAGTAAACGTAAATATTGCAAGATATTTGAATGCAGGCAAAGGTAGACGCAGGTGATGAAGCCAATGAAGAACACTGTTACAGCACCTATTTTAGCAAATCTGTACAGTATATTGCGTGAATTACGAATTTGAATAAAATTAAATTTTGGTCCTATATCCTTAATGTATAACCTTTATGCAGCTCATTTCATACATCACATAACATGTAGTTCTGCTGGAAAAGGAATGTACATGTTCTTAAATTAATTGTATTAGTTTTATGAGTTTATATAATTATACTCGTAACAAGTAGTAACAACCCACAAAATGGTACTAAAAATAGCAATACAAATAGCAGTTTTACTTTACAAACCTCCCAGATGAAACTGAATACAATTTTTACTATTTAGCTGATGTTTTGATTCAAAACTGAAAAGCCAACTTCTTAAAAACAACACAAGCTACTTGTAACACGTTTCAAAAATAGCACCAAATTCTGTTAAACAACTTCTACACCCTAACTACTCCACCTCGCAGAGTTGGTGTAGAAGTTGTAGCACCCGGGTGTGGAAGTTCTAGTTACACCACCCACCTGAATGATCTGATTGTAACAACCAAAACGTCATTTCCTGCAAGAAAAACGAGATGTTGCCATTTGAGTGTAGAAGTTTTAAAAGTTGCAGCTAGGT
Organism: Medauroidea extradentata; assembly: GCA_003012365.1. Classification (NCBI taxonomy): domain Eukaryota; kingdom Metazoa; phylum Arthropoda; class Insecta; order Phasmatodea; family Phasmatidae; genus Medauroidea; species Medauroidea extradentata. Next base: position 71,922 of record PNEQ01047891.1, read on the forward strand.
GTAGACTACCTAAACGAAGCTCTAGATGCTCGTTCACTCGACAGCCGCCAGGATGAGGATCTAGGTGCGCTTGTAATGCAACACAGCGTCACTCGGCCGTGCCCACGCTTGCGTATCTCAAAATCACTCCAGTGACCTAAGTTTTCAACTAATTTTAACATTTTTTTCTTTCTTTCTTTCTTTTTTTATTGATGGATGGTTTAAGCTTTTCTACGGAGAAATAAGTGTATACGACGGTCGGTGCTAATGCTTATAAAGGACGTAAATTACAATTAATATTCAATTTTATCAAAGTCAGTTAGTTATTAAATACATTTTTTTGTTATTTTTTTAAGGTACCTACTTTTGTTAAATTGCTCTTTTCGTTATTCCTAAGTTCGTTGAATCGGAAAGGGTCTCTGATTTTGTACGTGGGCAGTTGAGCGTAGTGTAGTAACAAGCCGTTTATTTAGAATATTTTAATTGCGCTCATTTATTTGTAGCTTCAAATACCAGCATATACTTCTCTAGGAAATCTCTGCAAGTTCAACTTTTGTGCTGTACTGTGTTCGGTACTTATGTCCTTTTAATGATGACACGTCCAGATATTGTATGTGTGTTGCAAGATGCGAGTTATTGCAAAACGGCGCCGGTAATGAGTTCAAATTTAGTCATTTAGTCACTTATGCCATTTTTAACAGTTGTCAAGTCGTGTTTACTTTCTCAGATGCTCGTCCTGCTAATGTGCAGTACTGATAACGCATGTTTTTTTTTTCCTTCACTTTGCTTGCAGCCATGCAGTCTCTCTCTCCCACACACACACTCACACTCTCACTAACACACACACACTCTCACTCACTCTCCGAGGCGTTGAAAGTTGTTTCCCATGCTGAGAAAGTATGATGCTGGTTGGTGAAAGGGGGGAGGGGCGGTCATCTGCTGATCAATGAAACAATCACGTAACTCTAACTGTCAATGCCTTGTTATCTACGAAGAGTAAGCTTTTGTCTTATTATACAGAAATGAGGGTAGACAAACTGTGTAATATAGTAGTGCTCACAAGCCGAACATTGCTTTCCGACGTGCGCAGTCACATTTTTTAACAGGTATTTTTGTGTATCTGTATTCGTAAAAATCACTACCTTATTGTTGAAACTTACAGGTATGCTCACATAGAGTGTCGACCGGACACAGAAGTCACCAAAAAAAATTACAGAATTTAAACGAAGTCACGGAAGTCAATTGTTGAAGAGAGCAGCACACAATATCAGTTTAAAAAAAACTGTTGGAAGAGAAAAAGGAAGAACTGATTCAAATTTATAGAGAGATAAAAAAGAAAATTATGTAATAAAATAATGACTTCAGTGGTGCATGAAGTACATAAACTTTTGCAAGCCGGGCAGACCTGCCACGTCACCCAGGCAACAATGACTAAAAACAAAACTTGTACTTAAACACTCATAGGACACATAGGCTTACATTAGGCTAAAGTTGTAGAGCTGCCTAAATGAGTTGGGGTTCGAAATTGTGAACCAGTATAATAGTTGGAATATTTCAACTTCGCACCCTCAGCATACCAGAAAACACACCACAAATAATAGATATGCAAAAAAAATTAAAAAGATAAAAAATACAAAGCTGGTGAGCCCAGTCACTTTACAATGTTATCTGCAGGTAATCCTCACAAACATGCATATACAGACACGCAGAGAAAAAAAGAAATGGAAATATTCAGAGTATAAGAAAAGTGTAGAGTTATTTCCTTAGTTCATGGAATTTGCGTATGTGTGCAATACTAGTACAGCATCCAGCTGGTGGCTGCAGGCCTTGGACATTGTGTACGGGTAAACAGAACTCTTATTTTATTTAAATTCTGATTGGTTATTGTTTCATTGCCAAATCTGGTAGCAGCATAACAATGAATTTATTTAATGTATGAATACGTGCAAATAGGTGTATGCTTAGAGACATAAATACATAAACTACACAAAAGTATAAAAGAAATATAAAAGTTGTAACAAATAATTTTCACAAACTGTTTACACATGACAGAAATCATAAGTCAGTGTCAAGATGTTCAATCCATTTTAGCAGGGCCACATTTAAGATTTATGACACCCTAGGCAGACTTTAAATTGGTACCCCAGTACCACTTCGTTCATTAGTGAACATTATGTGCCAATTGCAGTTTTGTTCAGGAGGGATATTTCCCTAAACCGTCCACCGGAGAGTCGTCCTACTGCCACTAAAAACCGGCAGCTGATAAAACACATTAAAAACCTGTTGAATTAATACTGATTAATATTTATTGCTCACTTGTGTCATGTCAGAATTGTGTTCAGCATCACAGACCATTCACCACAGTCCTATAAACACTTGTTTAAATTTTTACAATTACAATATTTATTTAATAGGCATTCACAAACATTTATATATTGGCACACAGCTCAATAAATATTTAGGTATAGTAAAATACTTTATTTTCCAGTTCCAGACACACTGATAACGTCTTTGGGACATACTATCTGATTATTGGAAACCTATTTTGCTAGCGATTCTAGTGAGAAGTTATTTTGATTAGCCTTTGTACTACTTTCTTTCACATCTCTTTGCAGTGCATACGAATGACATACAAATGACATACGAAGAATCACAGAGAACATTATGCACATTTTATTACATGCTATGGTTCACAATCGTTTCTCACTAGGTGAATGATTTCCGTTCTTTGCCATGCTAAAATTCTGAATTGTCCGTTATTGTAATATGATAAGGTATGTGGTATAGTCAAGAAAACTTCGTTAAGGCTAGCCAACCAGTTTATTTACTAGTTGATTAAAGATTTTTTTTTTTTTCCTTTTTTTATCCTGGACTGACATATTTAAAGTATTTTTATCTACAGTTCTCAAGTTTTAAGTTCAGTTCCTCAGTCTTTTCCAGATTCTAGGCCTTGTGCAAAACTGTTGGCAATAATGCAGTGAGGTGTTCTCTGGGACATGCATCCAAAAGTAAAGAATATTTTAGTATGATTGCTGGTTGATTTATGTTAAGACACCTCAGGAGCGGAATCTATGATTATTCAAAAGTGTCTTGCATCACTTACTTTCTTGATAAACTCGTCACAGATGTCCGAAGACACATACTGCATTTGCCCTTGTTTACATATTTGGAAAGGTGTTGAGCAATAAACAGATCAGATTGGCTTATGAGTTAAAGATAGCCAAAAATATGTAATTTAATAATGACCCTAATATTTTGTCTCTGCCACTAAAAGGAAGAGCTCTTAACAGCTAAAAATCTTGTCACTGTAACAACTTAACTTCATATTCATGCCAAGATACAACTGAATAGTCTGCTAAAAGTGTTTTATGTAAAAAAAAAAAAAAAAGGTAAGGAAAACATTTCTGTGGTCAGCAGCCTGTTCGTGCTGTCTAGATAAGTTGAAAGGCAGGTTTCCCATCTTAAACCCATTTAAGAATGTTGGATTAACAGACATAAAACACAAAAAACTGCTTTTTTAACTTAGAAAACAAAGTGAGTCTTTGTAAATGTGTATCAATTAGGTAACATACAGGAAAACAATATTACTAACTGCGAAAATTTTGTATCTTTATGACACACAGATTTAGAAAAATCAGCCTGTGGTTCTGTTTAATATCGGACTGAATTACTTTTTTGTATTTTACTCTTATATTTGACATTCCAGGCTGCAGGGTCTTCAATTAAAAATAATGGGTCACTATGTTTCGCAGAAGAGTAAGTTGTGTTAAAAGATACCGAGCCAACACGATTAGACATTGACAGTTGAGAAATTACACACTAATCTTTGTTGTTTTGAGCACACTGAATATCTAAAAGAACCATGAACAAAATTAGCTGTTTTTAGCTATTGACTATTTTACATTTTCACTGAAGTTGTTAAGTTAAACAATAGACAGCACATGCATATCGCTTCCAGAATAATTGGACTTAATAACTACTGCCAAAATTATATTTAACAGAAATGGACAATTCCGGTTAACAATTTAAAAAAATTCTTAATATTTTTGGTAATTTCTTAAAACATGTTCTGTCTTCGAGTATTATTTATTCAGCCTAATAGATTTTTTATTCATATTGAAACAAAATATAATACCATACTTAAATTATTTGAGAAATACTTCAATCAATCTTCACAGCATTTTGTACAGATCATACTTTATAAGTTCAGAAAATAACATCTGCAAACTGCTAAGTTAGCACTCATAAAATTGCAATAACTGAATTGACTGAGGGCTTATGAGTGGAATGGTAGCAGTAGAGTGAACATGTGATGACTGTGAGTTACGTCTGGCAGCCAGGTAATGGACACCTAAAGCTGCACGTAAACACAACTCTGCTGCAACAACTTCGCACCCGTATTCTTCGCAGTCACGCCACCACATTGACAGTCTAGAAAATTACCTACATACGTTATTTATTCCTCCCTTCTTCGCACACTCAAATCTTGTGCGCCCTTGGGCATCTGTCCAGTGTGCCCATGATATAAAATATACACTGCATTTCTGTGCCAGTTCAGAAGACGCCTCCAGGAAGTCA
>PNEQ01047902.1:0-10918 GCA_003012365.1 Medauroidea extradentata
ACAGTTTAATTGTATTTGCCGGACATAAATGTTAAGAAAAATTATTAAACACATTGTAACAGTCTGGTTTGGCAAACGTTTGCATAACACTTACCTTTATTTATGTCCAAGCTACATTATGCAAATTGTAGGTTAGGCCAGAACTTTACTTTTAAAATATTGACCAAATAATAGAACCTAAAACATTTCAATTTTTCACTAAAATATTGACTTTCGTAATATATAAACTGTTTTTCAATGAGTTTCTACCTATAAACGTAAAAAAAAAAAAAAATCACTTAACCCCTCGCTTCATAAACATTATTTACATGGAAAGCAAACAGCTAATTCGCAGAATATGTTTCGTGGATGAGCATGGAAGAATTTTCGAAGACCATATTTTGCAAATTGTTGTACATTTCGTTGTATTAAACAACATAGGCCTACTAACTTCATTATTTAGCTTTCATGCGAGTACAGCAGAACGAGCCGAAGTCGTCTTGCTTGCACTGATAGGCACATATTATTTAACCACCAATAAAAGTTATTTCATATGTAAATGACCGGTTGTTACTATTATGATCACACGAAGTATCTATTCAAGCTTATTTCCAGAGTGATCCGATCAGCTTGCACCTTGTAGTTTCTTTAAAAATCGCCGTTGACGTGAAAAGAAGCACGGATTTGTATACATTTAAATGGCCATTCCGAGCTATCTGGGTACGGAGTGACGTCACAAGATTAGAGTGAGAAAGAGATAAAATGCGCACGGGCACACCATTATATGTACATCGTGGGTGTAGCCCAGTTCCGCCAGGTCACCATTTTGTGTACTGTTCTTTACTCCAGTGTTGTGAACTCGTGTAAGTGTAGATAAACGGCGTTGTAGGTGCAAACTAGGGTGACATGCGAAGCGGATGACTAGGAACACACCCGACCACATGGCAATTAACCTAGAATATGTGAGGTTTGTTATATTTTAGCCTTTCAGGCGACGTCTTGTTATCACAATAGGTGCCCCATATATTAATTAAGGCTGGACATTGGTCGTTTGACTGAACTCGCTAATTTATGGACACAAGGACCGTTACAACTTGTAACGTGAATAACTTTTGTATAAGGTAACTAACAAAACCGAAAGTTTGGCAATACTAATTAATAAATAGTATCTCTGTTTGGTACGAATTTGAACTCATTTGGTGCCAAAATATTTGACTCGTTGTTGTGAGTGTGTGGCATGACGAGGTTGGGTATGTAGAGGTAATTTAGGAGTTCTGATTGTTCTATTAATGATTTGGTTGTTTGTGAAAGGCTATGCCATTAATAATTTGGTTCTATATATTGTAAAACTCCATTACTGTATCACGAGACTCGCGCCAAAATGGATGGAAAAAAGAGAGGAGGATAGCCAAGGTCCTTTTACTGACCTTGGAGGATAGCCATGACAGTCTAGAGCTTTGTTTAGGCGGTCTGCACCTAGCTGCAACTTTTACAACTTCTACACCCAAACTGCAACATCGCGTTTTTCTTGCCGGAAGTGACGTTTTGGTTGTTACAACCAAAGCGTTCAGGCGGCGGGTGTAACTGCAACTTCCACACCCGGGTGCTACACCTTCTACACCTCCTCTGCGAGGTGTAGTAGTTTGGGTGTAGACGTTGCGAAGTAAAATTCGGCGCTATTTTCGAAACGTGTTACAAGTAGCTGTGTTGTTTTGAGAAATCGGCTTTCCAGTTTTGAATCAGAACATCTGCTATATAGTAAAAATTGTATTCAGTTTCATCTGGGAGGTGTAAAAAACAAAATTGCTATTTGTATTGCTATTTTTGGTAACTTTTGTGGGTTATGTTACTACTTGTTATCTATATAGTTATATCAACTCGTAAAACTAATACAATTAATTTAAGAATGGTGATTCTGTTTCCTGTAGAACTACCTGTTATGTGACGTATGCAACGAGCTGCATAAGGGTTACACAATAAGGTTATAGGACCAAAATTTAATTATATTAAAATTCGTAATTCATGCAAAACACTGTACATATTTGCTAAAAATAGGCGCTGTAACAGAACATTCATCATCGGATTCGTCACCTGCATCTACCTTTGCATGCATTAAAATATCTCGCAATATTTACTTTTACTGCACAGAAAATAAACAAAACAATTCACACTCAACTACACCAAGGCATTCAGGCGGACTTTCTGCACTTCCTACACCTTTTAAATCTGACCATCTACACCCACTACACCCAACTACACATCTGGGTGTAGAAGTTGTAAAAGGTACAACCCGCCTAAACAAAGCTAGATGTGTTTGTGGACGCGAAAAGGTGTGGAGACTTAGGGTGGTGATTTTGTATGGCGAGGTGATGAATTATCGTGTGTGTTGTTCAGTAATTACTGTTGTAAACGACTCGTGTGTTCAAAATAAATGTAATTAACCACAAGTAGTGCCGATTACATTCTTACCTGTGTGCAGTGTAACCTTGGATTACAGTTATGCAAGCCCAAGGGCCGATTCACAGTACGCCACCCGGCACGAACGTACCGCGACCCTGTAGTGTAGAGTCGTTGCTCAACGTATAATGAGCTGGCGCCCACAATCGTTAGTAAAATTTCTCGTTACTGTTCCCTGTACACTCGGACGGCCCCCTAGTGAACCGCCTGGTGTCACGATGACCCTGCCATCATGTCACAGTTATTATAATAAATACATATTTTAAACTTGCAATTTTGTAACCACCCAGTGGAAAACTATAACATCTAGCTCAATTACCTAACAAACCCCTCATAAACTTTCCAACCTTTCTCATCCTCAGATCTTCCAAAATCAAATTACACTTCCTCACTGACCTAAGCATAGACTGCCTACCCTACTCTGTTCTGCACCTCATCTTCTGACTATTATTTCATCCTATATAACCTGCTTTAGATAATAGGCAGCCTAACTTAACTCAAATTCCCTCTCTGTTCTACACCTTGTATATCCTGACCAGCTGTCCTAAATTTCTCTAGTCCTTGAATGAGTTTTATCCCAGTTTCTTCAACATGACTGATTGCCGAAAGCTCCCTGTGTCCTCACCTGCCTGCCTTTCGTCTTTCTCCAACTTTGCTGCTCGTGTTTGTACCTCCTCCAGCTTCCCGCATGCCCAATTCCATGTACCACTCTGCAGCTGCATGCATGAATATTGGCCGTAAAATTACAATATATATATTTCCACTGCACTATTAACTCCAATACCCTTCCCAACATTCCTAGAGTACTTCTCCTTTCAGACACCGCTCTCTCTGCCTTATTCACCCTACATCATTCAGCAATATTATGCCAAGGTACTTGTATTCTGAAGCATCCTATAACTCCTTTCCCTTCCCATCTGTATGTCTGTACTACCTATCTTCTTCCTCATAAATCTAGATCCTTAGATCAGCCTGTATCACAACCCCTAGATACTTTTATTATGTGGTTTCCTCTATTTTCTGCTCATCTCATCTGTACACCTCTCTACTCACCACTGACTTCGAGGTATGAACACTATCCCATATTTCAGTAACTGTGTAAATCCTTGCTGTTTTATAGCATTCCTTGCTGTTTTATTTGCTTTTCCTTGCTGGTTTATATTATGGTATGTTGTAGTTTATTTTACAAAAAAAACTGTGATTATAAAGAAATATGTTTTTGTGCTGTATTTAGCTTATGTGCACATATATGTATGATTTTAAAATTATGTTATCCAAACATGTAAGTTTCTCTGTGTAATTCTAATTGTATATAGTTTACAGAAATAGGTTTTTTTTTTGTTTTTTCATATATGTAGGTAGTTTTGTAAGTAAGGGTTTTGTTTCTTCTCTTTCGTAGGTCTGAATTGTATATCTGAAATTTGTAATATCTATAACTTTGAAAATTGTCAATGCAAATATTGTAAAATTGTACATATCTGATGTGTCTTATACTGTAACATTGTACAGTCCAAAGGATGAAAAATACAAACTACATATTCATCAAATAATGCAACTAGTTCTTAACAATAACCTAGCTTGCTTACAGGACCTGTACGTTGTAGGCTCGTAGAGCTGTGTGGGAATATTCTTTTCTAATCAAACTACCAAATTAACATTACAGAGTAGGCATAATCACAACAACCACAAAAATCTATACTGTAGTGTTGTAAAACAATACACTGAGACAGTTGTAGGTAATTCTTAATGTCTCTCTAATACTTTTGAATGAAAAAAAAGTTATATACAGTACATTAAAGAGCTAAGACAGTTTCATTATTTATTTTCAGTAAAAGCAGTTAGAATTCTTACTAAAAAAAAACACACAAAAATCCTAATAAAAACCCAGGAAAAACTCATAAAAATGTGTACAAACAGTAGTACTTCAAACTGTTTGTACATTCCATAATCACATAGGCCTACATTCTACTTCCATATAGGCCTTTTTTAAGATTGTAATACAATAAAGGCTGTGTCTCAATTCAAGAGTGTGTACACTCTGTCTACCCACTCGCTCACCTTATTCAAATTGGGACGTTTAGGGCGGGATTCATAGTTCCAACTTAAGCAAGAACTTCATCAAGACGGTCTTGTTTCTTAAGAAAGCGTTTTACCAACTCCAGTTGCATAGTCGGTGTCCAGAGGATAGCTTCATGAAGTCGACGAGCTTGGATATGTGCTACTTCCTGCTTGACGAAGTAATTGCTTAAGTGGCCGAAGACACACGATAATACACGACTACTTGCGAGTTGGAAATAACTTTCGTACTTTCTGCTTTGTTTCACTGGCAGTTCCATTACACGTTCGTCGTTTTCTATTTTTTATTAATTTTTAAGATCTCTGGAACATATTCGCGGTATTACACGCCTCTGGAGATAAAGTATAGAAAATATAGAAAATAAGCAAAGAGTAACCGATTTAAACATATATATTTTTAGTAATGGTTGCAACATCGTACTGTAAATTTTTTGCAGTAGTAAATTCTGAAATCATTTTTAGCTTTATGTTTGAAATGGTATAACTATTTTGATATTATGGTACTTTAGGTTAGTGGCTTAATGGACTATTATTGCTGAATGCAAAGACGAATATCTTTCTAACCTCGTGTTTGATTGCCAGTTTGGTTATCGGTAGAATATTTCAAAGTATTTTACAAATAAACAAATTGGTAGCTTGTTTGTACTGACTAGAATTTGTGATGTCATACGAGAGCGACTTGAACAAGACGTTGCTTAAGTTACGACTCTGAATCCTACTTAATTACATCAATATAGTTTGCTGCAATTTGTTTTCATAACTTTACTCACCTGAAGTTGCATCGCCTATTCAAATAGCCACGGAATAACACTCCACCATTAGCAAAAACTACCTATATTTACTTTGTTTGACGTCTCGCGAGTGAACTTGGCCAAGACAGTCTTGTTTGCAGACTTAAGAAGAACCTCGACGTCTATGCAACACGACCTTCTCAAGCAGTGACTATGCAACAGAAATATTTGCTCTCAAGTCACTAGAAAATAAGATTGTCTTCGTCGAGGCCATGTGCTTAATAAAGGTCTTAAGAAATGTTTATGACATTGAATAGGCATTTGTGACGTCATACGAGAACGACTTGACCAAGAAGTTGCTTAAGTTACGACTATGAATCCTCGGCACACTGCATTCTATCGGCAGTAATTGTAAGTATATAAATAAATAATCTACACTGCAAACGAATTAATTTAGATACATGCCTCAAAAATAAAATAAATAAAAAAACATTGAAAGACTTCACTGCTGTTAAAGTTACACTATATATTGATATCATTGAGAACATTATTTCATTAAATTTTCAGTGTTTTTAATAAATCGCAGTGGCTGTATAGTTTATGCTCTAGGCCACGAAAGTAAATGGGATGATAAATCGGGATTTTGTAATAACTACGATATATTTAATGTAGGTTGTTATTATCTACTATAATATATTTATTAAATACAAGAACGGCGGATTGAAACAACGAGCAAAGAGTACAAATAATTCTTATCAAACACAAATAAAATGTTTTAACCTTAAATCAATATGGCTGCCACAGAGGGTGCGAGAGCATCTGGCATGATCTGGCAACTACCTATCTTTCGCAATGCTTGGCCGCGTGCGCTTAGTGAAGCTCGCGGCGGCTTGCGAACTACGAGAGCTAGTAGTAGGTTGACCCCAAGGTAAATAAAGTATATTAGGTAGGCCACTCCGGCCCTCTTTTTCTGTCATTGGCTGCCCGCGTGTGGCGTACCTAGGAGGAGACCGAGACATTCGCCGCAAGTAAAAAGCCCGCGCGCCGAAAGTACTTTAATACTTAACACATAAGAAATCGAAAACTATTCAATCTATTGACTTCAAAAATTTTACAGAACATGTATGAACTATCATGCCATTGATGCCATATGTTAAATTTATATGTGTCCATTAGTTAATTTTTTTAAAAATTTTCACCAGTGCCCTGTTTACTACGGAGGGAAAGAAAATGCAGGGCAAAATATAGTAAGCGTGAAACTTTTTTGTTTTTGGAGATAGATAGGGTGTATCAGTGGACGAAATAAAGAGGAAACTCTATGTTAAATTTTGATACCCTTTTTCAAGAATTTTGTGAGTGGGTTTTCGTTTTGTGCCAGGTAGAAGTTGGAGAATATTTCACCTATGCGCGGGATACATGAGCGAGCCGAGCACAACATACTTCTCTCTCGGTTTATCTGCACAGAATGTATTATGTTAATTTTACTAGTATATTATGTATTTGTTATTATGTACACAAAATGTATTATTTCAATGCAAATATCCCCCGAAAGAAACCATTGGCTCAAATACTTACATAAAAAAATTACAGTTTTCAACAAAACAATTACAGTGATTTAAGGGCTTGTTCCCGAGTTTTTTTCAGACTGATGCCAATAACTCAAATATTTTTTAACCAAAAGTTTTGAAAAAATTTGAGTCAATGTGCAATCACATGATGCACAATACTGTAAATGCGTGTTTTAAAATACTGTACCATTCACCAGCAAAAAAAAAAATAATAATAATTCCATTCATTTTTGCTTATATTCACGACGAAAAAATGTGGTATTTGGGTAATGAAAACTGAAAAACCGTTCAGTATAATTCTACGAAAAAATTCAGCTACAAATTATAACATATAAGTGTCAAAACTGTGCAGCGAAATTTTGATATGAGTATTAGGTAGCAATAAAAAATATATTTTCAATATCACTGCAAAACTCCGTAACAAGGCCTTAAATGTGTACACTAGTGATGTTTTTCAAAATTTGTCTGTGATTTACTTTACTTTTCTAAATCCTTGCACTATGGTACAATATTTCTAGTAACGTCGCAAAGAATAATATGAATATTATGGAAAACATTATGTTAAAGTCACAGTTAAAAATTTAAAGAATACACTTACAACAGTGTTTGTAACAACTGATACGGATACACATGACAACTAAGCTATCAATACAATCCAGAAAACGCACAATTTTTAAGAACTTTTAGATTGTTTGCCAGTATCATTGTTGCAAAAAATGTGTCATTTACTATGTTATGACATGCACGAATAGCCCTTTGTGTTAATAGCATTGCTAGTATAATTTCATATCAACATATACAGTATTGACCCATATATCATACCACTGCAAAATGTTCAAGAATATAATGTATATAAAAAAAGAAATTGTAAATAATATTATCAACACTCTTGACAATAAATTCAGTAACATGTTTATATAATACGTTATTTTTGCTAGTAAAATGTGTCCTCCATATTGTTGAAATAGAATGGTATGAAAATGTTATTGATAGTATTTGAGGTAGAGTCGTAAGAGTTCACTTCTCAAAACACGTTGGTAATCACCTTGGCGGAAATTTACAGAACAAACTCTGGAATTATCTTAATTAAATGTGTCTCTTCGCTTACAGCGCGATGCATACAGTCGCCTCAAATCCTATTTTTTTTCTAATGTGTTGGATAAAACGTCTGTAGTCTTTGACCCCCAATTAGTACATCATGCCATAGCACAGTTAACTTATAGTTAAACATTTTGCTGATTATTAATACATCTAGTCTCGTAATGAGTATAGACGCAAGACTGCGATCCACAGTTCATTGCATTCAGCACTACAGCCATCTCAACACTACATTGCTGGAACCTTCCCTGTTACATCAGCAGCAGGGCGCAACACGAGACGGAAATAGCCTATACAAATAGTGTTGAAAACATTATTTTCTCGATCATTTTTGTAATGATAGGGGATAATGTTGATAATAATATTAATATTATTGTCAAACAGGGAAATTTGAATAGGACATAACATAGTAATGAACACATTTTTTTGCATTATTTCTATTCTGCTATTTTATATTTTTAACTGGTCTTGCAACATATATTTCATAATATGAGTAGCAAATTTGTTGGTACATTGTTAGAAATGTTGTAACGTAGTGTACGATTTGTTGGTATCTGTGCTATCAACATTTTGCCATTGACATTGTTGCGTATTTTTGTATATAAATAGGATTTAGAAAAATAAAATACAGACAATATAATAAAAGGCACTGTTGAATACATTTAAATAACTGTAATTGTTTGGTCGGAACTGTATTTTTTATATAAGTATTTAGGCCAATGGCTTCTTTGAGGGGGGGGGGATTGAATTGAAATACCTTTTGCGTATATAATAAATACATAATATGTGATTAAAATTAACATAATAAATGCTATGCAGATGAACCGAGAGAGAAGTATGTTGTGGACGGTTCGCCTATATATCTCGCATACAGGTGAAATATTCTCCAACTTCTACCTGGCACAAAACGAAAACCCATTCACGTAATTCTTTAAAACAGGTATCAAAATGTAATACAGAGTTTTCTCTTTAATTCGTTCGCTGATACCCCCCATCTAGCTCGAAAAACAAAAAAGTTCTACAACGACTATATTTTGCCCTGCATTTTCTTCTCCTAGGTAGCGAACATGACACTGTTGAATATTATTTTTAATGTTAACTAATGGATATACAGTATCATTGGCAGGATAGTTCATAGATATACTGTAAAAATTTCGAAGTCAATAGACTGAACAGTTTTCTATTTCTGATGTGTTTAGTGTAACAGAATTTCAGGCGCGCGAGCTTCTACGCAACACACTGTGGCGCGTCTCCTCCATGTGACGTCAGCAGCAGGGAGTGGAATGAGTTGAGGAAACCGCGGGAGACGGGAATACACCCCCCTGGGTTGACCCATCGTCTGCATTGTTATTGATAGGCGTTTCGGACATTCTTGGTTACTACAATTTATAGAGGTTTGCAAATAACATGTCGCATTTACAAGAAGAAGTTCGTTATATTTGGGTGATTTTGACACTGTTCGAATCATTGCCTTTGTCTTATTTAACGAATAATTTAAAATGACAAGAGTGCATCGCGCCTGTATGCTACGAGGCTACAAGGAATATAATTTGGCTCAAAAACTTTAAATTACTCGTTATTTCATAGTTCTAAAGGACCCCGTTAAAATACAGTGAAGTGGCGGTCGAAGATGATATGTTACGATTTAGAATCAAAGTGTGGAAGGCAATGTTTACAATACCTGTCTCTATGCCCAAAGGTAATAGTTCTCAAGTGATTTAAATTTAAGCTGAAATAAATTTTGTTTGCAATTTTACTTTAGCCAGTTGTTAAATCAATGTCTTTATTTGTGCACTTCCATCCTTGAATTAAATTATCAAAATATTATAAATAAAAGGTGGAAGTGCTCACCCCCCCTCCTTCTCATTAACCTACCCAAAAACTTTAAAATAATCATGTTTTATTATGTCTTCAAATTTACAGACATCACTTAATTTCCGATTATCACAAAACAAACACTTCGGTATATTTCTTTAAGCGATCTTGTTTCATGTGTACCAATTATATTTCAGATTTTTATAAACTATTTGTGGCAGTGTTTATTACAAAAATAAAACACTTTATGGCAATGTCTTATTTAAGCAGTGTAAAATGAATGTGTAGTTGCACAATATCCATGTAAATGGTTGGGCGAGTACGAGGTAAAGAAAGTTTACCATCGGAAATAGTCGTAGGGTGAATAAACTGGTTTAGTTGATACCAAGCCCGACAATCGTCTTCCTTGTCATGTCGTTACAAGATTCTCCACCACATACTCATTGTGTCAGTAGAGAATGCTATCATTCTTATTACATTTCTGTGTGAAGGATCAGACAAGTTACAGGTGAGCTCATGTTGGACTGTGTACTCAACCCAGCATGCTCTATCAACGTAACCAAGGCATGAAGGTTAAACAGTGCTTGACACAATCACCTTTACATACATAGTTTTGTTCAGTATTGTGTGAATTTTTTTTAAATGGTAGACTTTCTCTTCTTTACTGGTGGTTCAGTATAAAATGAGCACTTTTGAAATCCTAGCTACATTTTTTAAATTCCAGATAATTTATATTCGCCTGTTACTTCTTAATATAAAAATAGCAGTGTGTTGATTGTACCAATTTCAACACTCAATAATACCTGAACTCAATATAAACAATATTTTAAAATAATTACTCTAGACAAGGTGTTCTTCAAAAGTACTCAGTTTATCACAAACCGCCAATGATTGCCATTTAGTTCTTCCCAATTTCTAAAGTGGTTTTAAGAATATTGGTTCCTATTTACACTTTTTGTGTAAATATAATGTTTTTGAAATCCAGAAAGCGAGCAGTATTAACAATGCAGGTATAGCAAATAAGAAGTAAAGTATACTTTGACAGATATGTATTCGCATCCTTGGAGTTGTACATGACACGCAACATTCCTTGTAGTAACACACAACAGACACTGACTCTCAGCACGAGCATTTTCAGACACGAAGAACAAGCAATGTAAGAAACAAATACCTACACAACACATCACAGACAAT